>JAHLSL010013217.1:0-47631 GCA_025920805.1 Petroica traversi
AAAAAAACTCCCTTTCTAAGTCCTTTCAAAATATTTTGTGAAATTTTACACATACATTTTATATTCTACTTTTCATATAAAGGGCCAAGGAAAATATACTCAGGATATAAATTCCTTTGTGTAAAAATAAAACATGTGGGCCTATGGTTTGATATGAAATCTTAGATGCTTCACAGTAATGTATATTTTCAAAATATGCATTGCTTAAAAAGGAGGAAAGTGATACATAGAGATTTGACATATCATGCATCTTATTTATCTACTAATTAAAATTGAGCAGTGTCTGCAATTAGATTCACATTTTATGCATACAGTTTATTTTGTCTCTACTTCAATAATAGCATTACATTCACTTTACTTTTTAATCTATGGTCATACAATAAAGAAACTATAAAATGTCCATGAAACTTGATAATGCACAAATTTTAACAGAAACTGTTTATAAAAAGTATATTATGTTAATATATTAAATAGAGTGAAATTACACTTTTGCTCCCTAATTAACCCTAATTTCTACACTCATAAACTACATAACTTTTGAGTCTAGTAAAATTAAATTGATAATGAATTCAATTTCTTTTATACCATATATTATATTTAAATTGAAATTATTTCTACTTAAGAACATATATAATTTTACTTCTTATTAAGTCATTATTAACCTCATTTTCAGGTAAATAGAAGTTTATATTACTCAGAATGTATTAGACTTAACATTTTTAAGGAAAGAGCAATGACAGTTATATTTCTCTGTCTATGAAAAAACTAAAGGCTATTTTTTAAGTGTCTTGCCTCAGAAAGTTAATAAATCGGGCTTCTCCTCTAAAGGGCAATTGAGATGTTCCATGTCCATGTAAGGTCAACTATTTTACTTGGTTCCAAATTATTAATTGATTACTTTAATGTTCAAAATAAAAATTAATATTTCAGTGGAACTTCTAGGTATTCTTACTAACCAAGAGCCAGGCTGTACTCTTGAAGGTAATGAAACTTGGCTGGTCTACAAATCCTTTTCTTTATAAATAAAGCAGCTTTGTCTGCAATTCCTCTGGACAGACTAGACACACTGTTGTTCTTATGAGACTTGTGCCATAAGAAGTCATCAATTTCTATCACATCCAGCAAAGAATGCAGCTTGGAGTTGTTAATCTGCGATACAGTCGCTCATATATCTGAGTACTCTTTGCTTCTTAATTCTAATCTCAAAGAACTTTCCATGTGAGCCTTTTGAAGTGTCTTGATATGTACAAAATGATCCATTCATAAACTGTCCTTAAGTCACTCATGGAAGGTGGGGAATAATACAGATTTTTCAGCAAAATTTTCTACTAGCATTTCAGCTGTGAGCAGAAGCCATCCAGAAATTCATCCAGAATTCATGCCTAACAAGAATTATATGCAAAAGTGTATGTTGACAAGGACAGGTAAAATATAATATGCTGGTTTTATTTTATCTAGTTTTGTTTTATTATTATGTATACACATTTCAAGCTGTCTTTAGAATTCACTCATTGAATTTTTTTTGCTTGTCTATGCAAGAGCCAGCCCTACAGTTCATATAACTAAAAAATAATATCTAATCTTTTGCTATTTTCTGCTTAGTATATTTGTTAGTAACTGGGCAAGGTGCAAATGTATGCTTGATACAGGTCTCAAAACTTACAAAAATGCATAAGGGACAAGAAAAATTTTTTTAGCTACTAGGTTTCCATCTTTTATGGAATATGCTGACTTTTCTAAATTATATTTTGACCCTCTTTTAAGCATGATCACTTGTTAATCAACACCTTTGTAGCAAACTTTTCTCTCCATCACAAACCCAAAATAGGTGATAATTACTTTCATAAGCCACAGAAAATTTTTCTTGGTTACAAATTTTTTAAATATATTGAACCCTATGACTCATATTAAGGGATACCAGCAAAAGGGAAGAAAATTAAGAGAAAGTAGCTAAATTTTATTTCTTCAATGATATCTATTTCATATGTGTCTTTTCATATGTGCAAACATGTTTTCATATTACTGTCACCATCTGACAGCAAGGCCATCTTTCACTTTCTGATATTTTGCTTTCCCATTCTTTGAGACATTCCAGTGGATCAGCTGTTGCTTCAGCTGTCCAGTACCTGGCCATATGTCCACTACATGCTTTTCTTTTGAGAAATAACCCATTCTGAAAGATAAGTCCAGAGTTTGAAATTATAATAAAACATTGCATTAATGTAACATAGGAAGGATGCAGAGGAAATTTTTAATAAGAGGGGCAAAAAACTGCAGGAAGAACCAGTTCAGGCGGGCTTGAACATCAGCTATTATTTATTCAACTTCTAGGTAACTATAAATTGAACATAAAATAGGAAGTCTGATAACTAGAATTCTAACTCTAGCTGATAAGCAGGAATTTTTTTTTGAGAGAGAGAGTCTAGAGAGTCTTATATCCCATCATATATTATCAAACTCTATTTTTTTCCCTCCGTGTCTCCCACCTATTTTCCCACTGGAAGCTTTTTAAAGGCTCTTCTTCACAAATCTGTGTTGGCCTGATTTGGGATCACTGATTTTTATAAACATAACTGACAACCTCATTTTTTCTTTATGGCAGTAGGTGGAACTCAATTATAATTCTGTGCTATATATGTGTGTGTGTATTATGTATAAATATATGTATATACATGTCTATATATAAATATATGTGTATATATATATTTTCATGTGTTTATATTTATGTGTGTGTGGATATATAGGGAAGTGTGTGTGTATATGTGTGTGTGTATATACATATATATATAATTTCAAAAGCCACTGGAGTAATTTTAATTTAAAAATAAAATTCTTACTGTAAAAGGGTTTTTACTAGTTTTGGAAAGACTTGATGCAAGCACCCTCCAAGTCTTTGGAAAGATTTCTCTTTCCAAAAAGAACTTCGTATATTATCTCTTTGTCCTTTATTAGGGGTTCATTTGGTACTGAAAACAGTGAAGAGCATAAGCAGAAAACATCTTCCAAAGCCTGTTTTACCTTAATCACTTAAATTATATGAACTTTAATTTAGATACAGTGTATATTTAGCTATTTTGCACATTTGTGCAGGGAAGAAAAATGAACTATTTAACCCTGTGATAAAATGCAATTTTAAAACAGCCTATACTTATTGTTTTGCCCCACCTTAATACCAGACACTTATTCTGGCTGTTCTAAGTATTCCATTCTCTGCAGGTTGCAGTTGCCAGAAGACATTCATTGCTGACTACTTTATATCCATGCTTTCATATAAAGTCTGTGACACTAAATATTTCATCTGTGTCTCCTTAATGTTTACCCTCCTAAAGTACCTGCTTGGAGCTGTGGTGTTTTCCACAGTTATCCCTTGTAGAGAGGTAAAGATGTGAATTTCAAAACAATGTGGTGAATGAATATTTATCAAAACCTTTTTCCTTTTCTAATCTCTTCTACTTTCCCATAGCATGAACAAAGTAGAAGGTTTCAATTAGAATTTTATAGCAGTGAATTTTGCTACAAACTCTAGGAAGTAGTCTGAGGTCTACTTGGAACATTAGCTCTTTTCATGGGAAAACTGAGCACCTTTCTGATTGCGTATTCAACCCTGGTATTTCAGTTCCTGACAGTTTCTTGTTCTTTTTCAGTAACTGAACTTAATGGATTTTTATTCCCAAATATTCCCTCTCTTACTAGTTTGCCTTGATGTGTAAAACACTGCTTTTGGAAACACAATCTGTTATCATACTATCTCCAGAAAAAAAAAAAAAAGAAAGAAAGAAAGAAAGAAAGAAAGAAACTATGTAACTAAACTGTGTATAAAATCTATAGTTTCACTAAATTGAGTAAAGGGAGGCAAATATCTGGGGGAAAAAATCAAGTTTAAATGATTTATAAATGGATAAAAATAATACTTTTTTACCAAAATTATTTTTTTATTATTTTTCCCTGTTATGATTTTCTGTAGTCAAAATATATGTACATATGGTATTCCAAAAATGCTTCAGCACAGATTCTTTGGCAGCTGAAAGGTCCATTTAAGGTTTTACTCTAGTAGAAGATAATAGTCTTTTAAACAGGCAGTGACCTAGATGTTATAATTCATATTCTGGCAGCTCTCCAAATGTTGAAGTTATTTATATCTGATATTTTAAATATTAAACCAGCAGACTGATACTATCAAAACCAATGGGATCCTACCTCATTTTTTTGCAGTCACCAATTATAACAGTATTCCTTACTATAAAAAATGCAGACCACAAATGAAACCTTTTTTTAGAAAAGTGCTATACAGATTTAACTTTTCCAGTATTTTTTTCAGTTCAATATAAAACACATACACACACGAAATAAAAAAACAATTCACCAAACAAAATCTGCATGGATTCACTTTAAATTAATTAATTATATAGTGATTGTTTCTTCCTTATATTAAAATAGTCAGCAATATTGCCTTATTTTCGATCTTACTTGTTTACTTTCATAGTATTTCCATTCATATTTGTAAACAGGATATAAAAAATAAATAAAATATGTAAAGCAAGTTTTTTCTTTTTCAGGGTGAAGCTCTTTCAGAAACAAACCAGTTACTTTATTCTAAACAAGCATCATGTTTTACAGAATCCATAATAATAAGAAATATTATTGCACATTTTGATGCAATAAATAGCCGCCCAAATTCAGAAAATATCTGTTTTTTTCCCATGAAGTCAGGAAGACTAGACAAGACAACTGGTATTGTGACCAAGAATACTGTTTTCTGTAGAGAATATTAGATTTTTAAATGATAAGCTAAATCAGGAGTGGCTATTAACCATTTGAATGAAGTAAAACAGTTAAGCTAGCTCACTACCAGAAGTATGAAGCTGAAATTAATTTAATGTCTGCTGTGTTTTATTTTTTGAAAGGGCCTATTGGAAGAAAGACCAACTAAAAACATACAATTTAGAGCATATAACATTTTTCCATTATTATATTCTAAAATCTCCCAAGTGTATTCTATATCTTATGTTTGGTTACCCCTTTAATGACTCCCATCTGGGAAAAAAAAGCACAACATAAAGCTTGAGTTACACTCATAGAATTAAATTATGTTGACTTTTCTTCATGGATGTGAATGATGAGTAAAACAAAACCATCTTGATTTTTGAATTTGTCAAAAAACAAATCAGAATAAATTTAAAAATTTTCAATCCTATCTATCCAAAACTCACTTAATTGTATTTCTGAATAAATATGAAAATGACAATAAAATGGTTTTAAAAATTATTTACGAATAAAAGGTATCAACTGAGAAAAAATTGGAACTAAAGGTAACTGAAATTACTTGCAGGGCCTAATTCTTATCAAATGAAGAGAAATAATGGTCAGGTAATTTCCCCAGTGAATTTAAGTCTTGTGTAGAATAAATATGGCTAAAGACATCCACTTTTTGAAGTTTCACTGGAATTGTTACAATTAAGGGTCACAAGAACATACATACTATGAAGTCAAAAAAGTAGGAGTCGAATACGAGTGAAACATGATAGTGCAGAACAAGTAGCCCAAAGGTTTTTATAGCTCCTCAGTTAATCACAGGATTTACATTGTTTCATAACTCCAAACTCCATTAGCCAGGGCAGATTGCTTGTTTTGTGATCCAAGTATTGAACTGAAGGCAGGCAGCATGCAAGATGAGATCATCCAAGGCCTCATTATCTAAAAAACTTAAAGCCCCATATAATTTCAACCCTTAAAAAAAATTATTTCCAGAATCTTAATCCAATCTCATAGGCAGTGAAGCTGTGATAGTCAATATTCCAATGACAGAGCAAGTGCAGTATCAAAAATGTGCCTGGAGAGGCTGGGAAAGGCACATTTTCTTCTAAAGTTATTTCATTAACTTAATGATCCACAGCAAAAGTTCTGTGAATAGCGAGAATGGACAAACATTGGAGAAGAGATAGCCACTATGTGTAAGAAAAAATCAAGGAAAAAAGCATTCCCTTAAAATCAAAAGTTACTTCTGTGTTTTCTTTTTGTGGTTTCCTGATTGATCAGAGTAAGCATGGATCACAGTTCTGCATAGACGAAAAAGGAATTAGGCCAGGTCTGCATTAAGCTAAGTCAAGAAAAACTTTGAAAAGAGAAAAGTTGGAGGAAACCCAGTGATCTGTTAAGAAGATGTTTTCTTACTTATGAAAGCTTGATATTTATACATAATAGGAGAAACTTTTAAATGTGGCACTTGACTCCATACTTGATATTTCAGTGACTATAATTCTTGCTCTGTAATGATACCCAGAAAATGATCCTGCCTTAGAGGTGTCTGCTATGACTCCTCTTAAGTGTCACTGACAAGAGCTTTCCACCAATAACTTCTGTATCAGATAATCATGAAAAGCTTTTGGTTGGAAGGAACCCTAAAGGTATGTTCCATCCAACCTTCCAAGGGCACGGGCATCTTCCACTAGACCAGTTTACTCAAAGCCCCATCCAGCCTGGTCTTGAGCACCTCCAGGGATGGGGAGTCCACAACATCTCTGGGACAACCAGTGCCTCACCACCCCTATAGTAAATAATTTCTTCCTGATATCTAATCTAAACCTACTCTTCTTCATTTTAAGGCTATTCCCCCATGTCCTATCAATATGTGCCCTTGTTAAAAGTCCCTCTTCAACTTTCTTGTTCCCAGTAGGTACTAAAAGGCCACTATAAGGCTCTCTTCATGCTGAACCACCCCAGCTCTCTCAGACTGTCTTCCTAAAACAAGCTGCTCAAACCCCTAAAATCAAAGTAGTGACTTTGGACTGGTTCCAACAGGTCAAGGTCTTTCTTTTGTTGAGGGTCCCAGACCCAGACTCTTCAAGGTGGGGGGAAGGGTCTAAGATGAGCAGGTCTCTCTACCAGAGGGTTTAGTATTGACTTCAGTTTAGGGGTCTTTCAGGTTTTATCTTCCTTACCAGCAATGTTTTTAGAACCCTCTGATGTTTTTAGAACCCTCTGCTTCTTCTACACAGGGATTGGTGATTTGGGACACCAGATACTATTAAACAAATTGATTTGTTTCCTTTCTTGGTGATAATTTCTCCTAAATTACTTGTAGCTGTCATATTATTATCTAGTCTCTTCACTGAATGGTATTCTGCACAATGTGACTGTTATGTTCAATCAAATTAATTTTCTATACTGACTCCCACTGACTATGCAGAAAAAGATGAAATAAAGCCCATAAGCTGACACATTCTAAAGTCCAAATTAAAAAAATAAATAAATAAATAAATAAATAAAAATAAATAAAAATAAATAAAAATTTTGACCAGGTATAAAAATAATAAAACCTATGCAGGCTATAATTAGGATTTTAAACAGAACTGCAGAAATACTACAGAGAAATTTATTCCAAAAATAGTGAAGTCTACAGAATCTTATGTCACTTGTTTGCCCTGCTATTCAAACATCAACCCTACCTTCTTAGGCAATCTTTTTCAAACTATGAGGTATATTTCTAGAAAAACAAAGTAAATGAAAAAATATATTTAAAAATCAATAATACTCTAGAGAACTCTTATTAGAGGAGAAACATGATATTGAGTCTAAGCAACAGTTTGAAAAAGAGTGGTAGGATTACATTTTAAGGAGTTTACAAGATTAGTTCAGGTTCATCAAAAATACGAAATTCTAATTTCAGAAACTTATTCCTTTCCTAAAGGCTTTGAGAATTTTTTTGACAGTATTGTAACTATATCAAGTAAGCTACAGGACACAAAGGAAGAGTGATTTTTTTTTTTTTTTCCTGCAGAGGTGTTAATAGGAAAGAAGATGTTATTTGTCTGCTTTATTGAAACATAAATATGATGTGCATTTCTGAAAGAGTCTGAACCTTACAAAGATTGTTTTTGTAAGGCACCGCCTAACATAAAATAAAATTATGTTCATCTGTTGCAGATTATGTTCCAAAATATAGATCTGAAAAGTTGTCAAGTATAAGCCATTGATTAATGACAAAATTAAAAGAAAAAAACTCAAAAATCTGTTTTCCAGACGACTTGGATTATTTTCCTCTTGTATAGAGATTTTACCCAGTCATTTGCTAACAGCTGTAGACATCCATTTGGCAATTCTTTTTTCTTCATATTCTAAATCCCCCCTAAAGTCCCCAGAGGAATGTAGTTTGGTGCACAAATTAATTTAGAAAATATCAAATATGAGATATTATATGGATATTGGTATTGGTAGTGCCTGAGACCATCAAAAAAGGAGGAAAATTAAAACACTATCTCTATACTCTTCTTTTTTTTTGTCTGGAACTTACACATGCTTTACAAGTTTTTCTCACTCCACCTCCAAGGCAGTTACTGAAGAGAAGAAATTTCTCACAGAAAAAGCCAATATTGTGGCTTTCATATTATGTAATTTAGGAAATTTACCAGGGCAAAACAAATTTAAATCCTTTTGGAAATCTCTTGTAATTGTTTGTGTTTTGTAGTACATAAATTTCACTTCTGGCACATTTTATTTTAAAATATTTTTTAGAATGTTTCTTTCCTGACCTTTACTCCCAAATTTTTCAGATTTCTGACAGTGCTGGAAAAGTGTCTAATGTACATTCACTGCAACTGCAACAGTAGAGTACAAAAAAAAAATATCAGGACACATTAACAAGTCAGAACAGAAATGAAGATGACTAATAATATGACTGTGAAAGAAACTTAGAGAACCACATATTGACTTAGAATATAAGCTTAATCTGTTTTATTGCTTAGTTGCTTAAATGACAGGGCTAAAACTTACAGCAAGTGAATTCTTAAAAGTATGTTTGAAATTCACTGTCACATATTTTTAAAATTTCTTTGTTATCTGTAAATTGAAGCACAGATTCACCTAGCTGTAATTCTCTCCTATGATAACTGTATAAAGTTAGATGTCATCAAAAATGTTTTCATAAATTGCAAAATCTTCTTACACCTTGAGATTACATATAGGAGAAAATATTTATTCTCTCTCTATAACAGGAGAAACTTCTTTTTTATATAATTTTTATTCTAATAAAAATTTGGAGTTGTTTTCTGTGAAATATTTGCTAAATAATGTCAAATGTCTTCCTTTTTGTGCTCTTCTCTGAAAATCCTTTTCTTTCTTTTGTAACAGGAGTTGGAATTCAAAAAGTTGAGGTAGGAAACTCATTTTATTACTGGGAATTTAACTAATTTACTAAAGCTTTATGATGCTATTTTTCTTATTTGTGTGTAGCAGTTATTCACTATGGCAACTTACAGAGATGTTTTACAGTCAGCAAAAAATCTCTTTTCCACAGAATAGAGATCTACTTTGGATTCTGCTTGTCACTGGTGTGTTGGATAAGATTTTCATCAAAAAAGATTTTTTTTAATGTATTTATTAGTTGTTCTGAAGTAAAATGCCATTTTCTAATTTCTGTCGTTCCAGTGATGCTGAAGTGTTCCTGTAATTTATATTGGACTTTTATCTGGAACCCAGGAAATTTTTTAGGGAGTTTCAGCTTCACTAGGCAGTGGAACACACTATTGTCCTTCTAGAACTTCAAAACTGTCTTTTAATGCCAAGAGAGGGAAGATGGTTCTCCTGACTAAAGACAGTTCAGACCCTGCTTTATCTATACATTTGGGATAAAATTGAGGCACACATAGAAAAATCAACATGTTCTTTTGTTATTATGTCTCACAGAATTGGAAGCACCCATTAACTTACATATTTGGGTGTCAAGTAGCTCAGTTGTTTCAGTAAAATTAGAGGAAAAAAAGAAAAGCTTTTTAATAGATCCTTCTAGAAGTAAATTTTTAACTTCAGAATTTTGGCAATAATTTACTATTCTTTATTTGGCTGCATTAAATCATATTTTATCAATGGCTCATTAAAAAGCAAAGCATATTCATAATTTCAAATTTCAGTTGAGAAGCTTGAGGTCTTCAGAATGTATCTACATTTTTGCAGAAAAAATGCAATCTACATTACCACCTCTAAAAATTACAAATATTTAGGATAGATTCAAGTGTACTAATAAAAATTTCATTTTAGATGTAAGCACCATACAAAAGTTAGCCAGGGGCACTTAAATAAGATGTCATTTCAATTTCTGTGGACAAAGATTATTTTTGTTATTCTGTTAATTTTTGTTATTAGATATATATATTTTTTATTATTATTTCTGCTTTCTACCCCAAGCTCCTACTGCTTTCTTTTTAGAATATGAGGAATACATATTTTATACTTTTATTATTTCCTAATAAAGGGGATTTTTTGTGCATGACCACAGTTTCTTCCTTGGAAAACACAATAAATAATCCCACAAACACCAACTGATACCAAACACCATGCCAATTTCCTCTGGCATGGTGATGGTCACCTAAACCACTTTCTGCATCCACTTAAATGCTAGGTATTTAACTGTACACACACACATACATATATGTATTTAATATAGAAAGAAAGCCTACAGAATCTTTTCAGAGAATACTCTGTTGTCACCTAAATTCCTTGCAAACAAGAGTAAGAGTGTATAGAAGCTTACACGCCTTTGCACAAATGACACAGTCACAGAGTTCCGTTCGGGAATATCTCCACCTTACTGACACACTCTGTCTTTAGATCTAATAGTTCCTCTGCTCAAGTATCTGAAAAGAGGCTTTAGGGCCTATTCTCAGCAGTTGTAGAGAGGCTACCTAATAAAATAAATTCATATTTAGAAATTAAAGAAGTCATAAGGAAAAGAAAGGGAAGGGCAAATAAATGTCTGTAGGACCTCATATCTGCAAAAAATTCCATTCTGATTACGAACCACTGTTGTTCACTCTCGTACTGAAAAATCAAAGAGGAAGCAAGTGTCAGTGCAGAGAACAAGAGCAAGCCTTCTGCTTCTGGATGCAGAGTGCTGGCAATGATCCAACATATTTCAAGAGGTTATTTGGTCAGACCCAATTCAGATTGCCTCCAGTTTTCTGGCAGAGATATCTGTGGGAAAGAATCTACATTGACAAAGCAAAGTCCTGAATGTTTTGTGATTTGAATGTGGGACTGTATGGAATTAAAGAAAATGGAGTTTGGGTTGGTCACACAACCAGTTATCAACATGAAGAAATAACTGACTTAAGGACTGAACAGAGTCCTTCAGGTCCAGTAAACCAGATCTCTTCCCATTTATAAAGCACAGGTCAAGGCAGAATGTGCCTGATTATGGGGTATATGTGCAAGAACTATATATTTATATTTTAAATACAATTTATGCTTCTTCACAGAAATATATGTGTGCCCTAGCAATATCCTTTCATATGTCACTCTTTATCTATATACTGGTGTTCTCTCTTCCATATATCAGTATCACATGGCTGCCACAGAAATCTTTCATGGGTAACAGTGCATGTTGTAGCAGACACCAATATTCATCTTAGACTAAGTATCACAGGAAAAGCAAAATTTGCCTTAGTTATTATGAACAACTGCTTAGGTTTCTGATACAAGAAATAGATTTAATCGTTTCTTAAAACTTTCAGGAGAGGGCAGGTTTAGCCCCACATTTTGAAAATTTATGTTTTCATGTCTTTAGGATCAGGACCTGTGTTTGGGACAGGAATTAATTCATTAGTTATGATGAAATATCAGCACACAAATTCTATACATAATTATATATGTGTATCTATTTTTATCTAACAGATTCCTTTACCTTTTAACCATAATAAAAGCCATTAACTGATTCAAATAGTTTTTCTGGTTCTTCATCCTGCAGATGTCTTCAATGTTATCATTCTCAAAAATACATTTACAGACAGTTTGGGCAGGTGCGTGACTGAAAAAGGTCAAAGTGAAATACCAACATACTTAACAAACATATTTCTCCACTCTGTCACAAAATTCCTTTTGGTTGCATAGCAACTGCCTTTTTAATTACTATTTACATTCTAGATTTTAATAATTTAATTAGTATTTTTCTTCATTAAATTGTTTTACCCAATAAATTTAGTGTATTCAATTCATCCCTTATTTTCAAATTACCATTTTAATCTCCCCTCTTTGTCCTTCCAGCATCTTTGGCTATGCAGTAGAAACTAAAAATCTCATTAATTTCATATCAAAAGCCACAATCAAAAGAAATCTGCCTTGTGCAATAAGCAAAGAGATATTTTAGGCAGCCTTTGTGGCTGAAGCTCTTGGACCTCAGGTAAGCATTAGTGAAGTCAGTCTGTCTGCATAAAACTAAGGCTTTCGGAGTCTTTCAGAGGCAAAACTTGAGTGGCACATTCAGAGTGGCCTGCCTTTAGTGGGAGTGATGTCAGTGCTTTTGAAACTGTTTATGTCATGCTATTGAGCCTTAGGTAACCAGAAATATAGTTCCTTATGAAAGATCCTCGGCTATTGCTCTGTATTAAGACATTGCTGAGAAGCTGAAGCCTATAAGAAACAAGTACTGTGAGAATAATTATGTGAGGGGGAGGATATATTATCTAAACAACTGTAGAATGCCTCTATATTTACTCTAAGGAGCTGTAGCAGATTCACTGTGCAAGTCAAAGCTGAGAGCAGAGCAGAGGTGGTATCCTTACTACCAGTACTGTCACATTCAGCCTATGTCTACTGGCTATGAGGGAAGAAGATAAAGGAAACATACCCTCCTAAACAGTTTTCTTAGCGGCAGTGACTTCTGTAATGCCAGGCAGCAAGAAATTTTTACTCAGCAGGAGCATCTATGTGATATCTGTTGTCTATGTCCCTATGTCTGCCTAAATTCTGAGATATCAGCTGTTTTAGAATCTAATTTTTAAAAGTCTTTAAAATTTTAGAAGCATTTATATTTTCACTATCCATTTATATTTTGAAGAAATATACTTTTCTCTCTTATTCTCCCAAATTAAATTTTAATCAAAATTAAAATCTGTATATGTTAGACCTAAATATCTCAGTATGTGGAGCAGATACTGTTTCTGTTAAACATTTAAGTGGTTTATGAAAGTGTTCTGGTATATTTAGCATTTCAAATATAATTTCTTAAAATCTAAGAAAGTGTTGTTTGATAAGTAGATTTGCAGATCTAAAAAACTCTTTCCTTGCTCAAAAAGAAATAGTTGTACTTTGGTGATTCCTGAGCAACTGAATGTGTACCAAAGTGCTTTTTTTTCACTACCTGGGGTATTAATCTAACATAATTTTAATTGTTATGTTTAAAGTTGTTAAAATGATCATATCTATTTCTTCACTACCCAATCTTACATTTGCACTTTCTGCTTTCTCATCTTGACTGCATTTTCACAGGAATTTTGTGATTATCATGCATCATTTTAAGATATTTTACAGGTGATTTGTTCAAACAAAACCACCAAAGAATACAACCTTAGCCTTGTGGGTAAAACATAAAAAAATTAAACTCCTTGGTTCATTATCTCTCTCATTACAACATGCTTCTCTAAATAGGATTAATAGAGTACCTACCACAGGTTTTCTGCACTGATTGCACATGAATTTGTGGATGCTAATATTCAAGGACATTAAAACAAAAATAAAAGAAATTAGATGCTTTCAAATAAGTGATACTTTAACGTTTGGTCCCATAAAATAAAATAAACATTACAAAAAATTAAGCCTATAAACATCAGGAAGATGGATAAGTTGACATACCATTCTGCATATCTCTGTTTAATAATATTATATTTCATTTCCCATGCTAAGAAAACAGCCATTACCCAAAGCAGCCACTCGTAAACAGCCATTGTGAACAGATTGCATCCTTGTTGGTGGTATGATAATTGAAATAAGTTTACCAGTCTTTTATGAGGAAATACCAGATGTATAAAATACCTATTAATCAACTCACTCAGTTTTGCAAACATCAGTTTTAATACCAACAGCTATAAAAGAATAAATGGAATAAGAGGAAAAATATAAAGGAATTAACAAAATGGCTCAGCAACATGTTGCATTGCTTGCAGTGATGGAGGTAAAAGAGGTAACACTCTAGGCTAAAGGATTGTATCTTTTGGGCTTTGCTTATGGACACTGATTTCACTGTTTATACTTGTCAGATTTTGAGTCTCTGCAACACCTCTATTATGAGCCTGCTTAAAAGCAACTTTGTAAAAAACAGCAGAGACAGCTGTACCTCAGTCTCTCAGATATTTGATTCTCTTCTGTAATAACTGTAAATACAATTGTCAATGTCCAGTTTTGTATTTGTCCAATAGGCATCAAAGGCATTTTCTGTCATACAGTGTGCTGAGTTAATGTAACTAGTTTCTCTTCCTGGACAAGTTTAGATTTCTCTCTCTTTTTTTTTCCTTTTATTTTTTTTTAACAGGGGAAAGTGTTTTTGTTTGTTTATTATTATTAAATGCTGTAGAAACTCTGAATATGAAGCTTTCACAGGAGGAACATGGAAGAACCAACGACATGCATGAAAGAGTGATGAATTTGTGATTCATCCCAGAATTTATTTATTTATTTGTTTGTTTGAGTTTTATTAAGAAGAGAGAGAAAAGTCTCCTGGAATGTTTTTCTGTTTTGATTGCAAAACTCATCTTTTCTCAGTCATACACTGTTCCTATCTGTAAACACTTCTGTCTATGCAGAAAGTTGGTGAAAGAAGCCATAGAAAAAGTATGGATTCATCAGCTGCTGTTACTTAGGTAATGAGGGCAGCCAAAAGAGCTGTAACATTCACTGGCTGCTTCACTGCTCTTTATGAGTTGTAGGAAACCTGCACTGCACTGACCTTTGGTCAGAGACCTCACACATACTCACAGAGTCTTTTTGCACTCATTGGGGCACTAAGGGCATTGTGGAATAGCCAACTCAGTGGAGTGACCAAATTGCATTTCTGACTCTGGTAAAGACAGTTTAGCTTGTCTTTTTCAGCCAGTGGTGCAAGTAAATAGGACTGGTCTGGCAAAAGCAGACAGGTCAAACTAAAGATTTGTTGGCATTGAAGGGGAACTGTCTTCAGACCACTTCTTGGTCTGTTCTTGCATTCAATGCATTCTTAGAGCATATCTTCTGGTTTTTTCTAGTGAAAAGACTACAATTCCTCCCCCTCATGAGTATGACATGCAAAAGCATTACTATGAGATTTCAAATAAAGATAACCACAATTGAGAACTTACTTTTACTCATTACTTATACTTAGGAGCCGATGGAATAATTGCATAGTTGCAGGCAAGTAAGGTTGTGAAAACATCAGTTTATATCTCAATTACTACTGTTACTTAGAAAAATATTCTGCTTGTGGCACAGGAATCTTTGAAAAGAGGACACAAGTACATCAGTGAGTTTGATTGTGAATTGTGATCAATCTACACCTGAATTTGAATGTTTCTTTATTTTAACAAACCTATGTGTACAAAAGACAAACTATGGACAGTGTGACTGATGCCTTTGATTCAGTGAAAAAAGAAAGGGTGTATTTCAAATACTTTTCTGGCACGTGAACACTAAGGAGGGAAAATATATCCACATTTAGCTAACTAATTAACCAATTGAGGCATTGGCATTGACCAAAGACATGGAAAGACAAGGATGCAACTTCTGATAAACCTGCTCAGTGGCAATAAAGATTAGCTCTGTAAGACTCCTGGCACTGAAATCAATATTAATCTGTTACTAAGGAACAGCTCATCCAGTCAGAAGTTACATGGAAAGCTGGTTGCCTGCCCTTAAGCCGTAAGCAGAAGCATATGATGTGCATTTAGTTGTTTGTAGAGCTAGAGATACATAACTTTTAAACATTATGGTACCTCATACAAATATTTTTGGCATGCAATTTTTGAAGTATATGACAAGAAAAGGAGATGGGGCTGCCGAGTTCAGTGAGTTGGACATTGTTTATTTCAGACACTTTGAATATTGCCCTGAAGAAGAGATTTCTATGCACATAGACGATATTACTGGCTGTGTAGGTTCACCAATTCCCTCGATGAGTAAATTTTACAATGTATTTAAACACTGACAGGAACATAATTTATTATTCTCACCACTCAAGACTATATAGTTTATAGCAGTTTGCCCCACCCATCTTGATATTATTCAAGTTGTGGAACTGCTCTTGGCAGCTCATCACAGAACCAGAGCTCAGACCAGAAGGCAGCTTAGGCGATCACTCAGGGTGACCACTACGGGTGGAGCCCTTATCACAGAAAATCTTCCTAGGTGAGATTGTTGTGCTGCTGTCAATAAGGAAAATTGCTTTCACATCCATCTAGGTTTTTGACCAGATTCGTGTCGCACAATAACCCTTTATTTATTTTGTATCTTAATCTCTTTATTTTAGCAAAAGTGCAGTTTTATAACAGAAGGAATTTAAAAAGTCAGAAACTTCAGGAGCATTTTTGGCAAAATAAAAGACGTCTTGGCTAAGAAAAGTGAAGACAAGGCATGTTACAGGTGTAATAAGTATTTTTTGAATGATACCAATTCATTTACTGATCCCTTTTCCCTTATAATAATATCACTTCTGTTCCCTAAGTGACATTACTTTGGCTCACTGATACTCTAGACCCATTCTGCTGGATAGCGTGTGCAGCCATTGAAAAATATAATCCTTGCAATGAATTAAATGAAAAACTAACCAGAAAAGCAGTACATATTACAGGCATAATAGCTGGCTTGAAAGTGTATCCTGGGGTTTCAGATGATGTCATAATCTGCTACAGCAAATTTAATAGTATTGTTGCCTGGAAGCTAAGCCATTATACTATGTTTAATTTCACTAAGATGTAAATTACATGGTTCAGTGTTGCATAGTACTGGCTACTGCCATTGTAGATTCTTGTTCTTGCAGCTGTCAGGAATTCTAATATTTAAGGGGATTTTAGTCTACAGCTTTTACAGATTTTTAAAAAATAATAATTTTACCCTCCCTCATTTGCTATTAGTCTTCTGCATTCATCTTTTTTCCAAAAATAACAACAGAATTATAGACTGACTCTTTGAAGTGTATCAGTAAATATTCAGTCCTTGAAGAAGAGAAAAGCAAGATGACTTGAAAGAGACTTCTCGCCTCTTATCACTTTTGATTTTAGTGAGCCTTAAAGTCAAAAAGAAGATGCTTTCCTTACAGAGTAATGGCCTTCTTGGGTGTTTATATTCCATCTTTTATAGTAATTGCCAGGATGAAACTTGAAGAAACAATCTGTATTACTACATGACTTTTATCAGAAAAAAAAAAATTAAAATAATTGCTCCCAATAAGTAGATCAAAACTACTGTTGTAATCTGATTTTTGTAGTTGAACTACTTGGGAAAATGGCCTAGTTGGCATCCATAAATTGTAATAGATGTATCTTTAAAGTAATATGACATATTTTCTACCATTAAAAATGAATGCAGTAATTGACTATCAGCATCTAGACATGGGCTTTAATATCAATGATTTATTGACAGCCTATTGCAAATACTGTGATATATGGCAGTGAAAATGTTATGAGGGTCTTATATTTAGTTCTTTCAAATGTTGTTGAGTTAAAAAATTCTTACCCTTGCACATCTATATATTTTTTCTCTGCACTTGTCTGTGGGTGGATAATTTACCTGTCTACATTGCTTGCCAATTCCATGCTCCTGACAACATAATTGATTCTAGGCAGTCTTATGCATATATGGGAAATCAGTGAAAACTTTAGATTAGCTTTTAAAAGCAAGTATTGTTAACAAAGAGATGATTCACAACAGAGATATGCTTGAGAAAACATAAAATAAATCAACAGAAGCTGGAGTCAGGTATAAGAAACATACAGTTTAAAATAATCTAATCCTTGTTTTGAAAACTTAAATGTAAATATGAATATTGCAGTGGCTCACATTAACAAAAATGTGCTCATATTTGCTGCTGTCAGTAGCCTTTTTTCATATAGCAAAACCATTGATGAGATTTTGATTCTGGCTGTATTTATTTGCTTATTGTAATTGTTGGGATCTATTGGCACAACTTCCCATCTTTATATCACAGCTGTGGTTTAGTAGTCATTCAGGGCTCTGTGAGAGAAGGCATACTTTTGTCAGTGCTCTGAATAATTTCTGTGATTACCACTACATTTAAAGCAGAAATGAAAGTGCATTATATCAGAAAAATATTCTAAAAATGGCCATAAGATCTCTTTGAAATTGTCTGAATTTTTCTTTCAAATTGACTTGAAATCATATCTTGGAATAATTCAGCAGAGTTTTATCACATATTTGAACAAAAACACTAGTGTTGTGTTTAGGTACCAGTATTAAGGAATTTTTTTAGGCTATTTGCTTTTAGAAGCTGTGTTAGATAGTACAAAAAATAAAGGTGTCACAACTTTATCTAAGGTCTCTTCAAAAATACTGTAACCAACCCTAAGCAATACATTCCTCTCATCTTCACTTCTGTAATTTGTAAATTTTAATGAGCCTAGAGAGAAAAGAGTCTAAAATTTCATTTTACACTCAATTTCTAATCCTTCTCTTTCTTCTGTAGTGACCTACTTCAAGGTAGAGAACAGTTGTGGGAAAACAATGGAAGTTTTTTTCCACTGTTGCAGAGAAGCTACAAAGGGGAGTACAAGTTACTTTTAAATGAAGTAAATGTACACACAGTCACTGATGAAGTCATTTTATCTGTAATATGCTCCATGATAGAACCCCTTGGAACACAACAATGAGCAAAATCTTGGTACCACACCTCCATAATAGTGGTCTTGGACAGCTGGAGACACCAGCTTCAGGATTCAGAGCATTAGAAATACTTCTTGCCTGATGCTTTCATGATGAGGGAGGGGAAATGGTTGTCTACAGCCCTTATAATGCATTTAACTATTATATTGTAGTAATATCAAGAGACTACAGTCTGCTTTTGCGTGCTATGGTTGAAACTGAAAACAGTACCAAGCCCTGGAAACACAGTGGACTGTGGAATTTATTGTGTTAGAGGAACTGTTTCTACACTGCAAATGGATGGCAAACACCATTTCAAAATCTTCTCGCTCTCCCTTTCATTTGAAAGAAAAAGCTTGCAAGATAGGAGGAAAAGAAATGTAATGCAGTCATGCAAGTAGTAGATTTTCCTCTCATTGGAGGTTTTTCTTAAGTGTGTTTTGGTAATGTTGAGGGTTGTTTTAATTGAAATAAGATGTCTGGTACTCTATTTAGCAGAATTTTAAGAGGTGTGATTACTTAGAGCTTCATGCTCAGTGAATATGGTATTCTAAAAATAAAATGGCAGTGTAAAGAAAGGAAGTGTCAGGAGAGGTGAAATCAGCTTTTTGCCTTTTTTTCTGTAGTAGGAAATAATTTACTAAATTAGAACTTTGAAAGGAAAAAAGTAGGTACAGTGCAGGTAATATTTTGCTTAGTACCTGTTTAGAAAAAAATGTGAATCACTGAAGCTTCTGCTTTATATAAAAAAGAAAATATTGGAACTTCAGAAATTATTTGAAAGGCATATCAGTTACTGTGAAATGCTCAGGTGCACTTAGCTTTTTCTCATTCAAAACTAAATTTATAGAAACTGTAATTATATGGTGAGAATATTTTTTTCCCCACTTCAGTGAAGACTGTATGGTACTTTTTTCAATATTCATCTGTATCCTGCCTCCTGAAATTTAATCTCTGCACAAAAATTTTAAAGGAATATAAAAATGAGCATAAATAGGTAACCCACACCCATGTGCTACAAACTTCTGCTCTGAAATGAGAATCATGTGGACTATGAATAAACTCCAAACCCCTCTGGTTTCTGTTTCTCTGAGTTGTATGGTCGACATACAAAGTCCACAGAAAATGGTAGTTAGCCCAACACTATTCCCTACCTCAAAGCTGAATCAAAGCTGGATTTTGTCTGTTTTTCCATTGTTTTTTACTAGAATCAAGAACTCCTAACTGTAAACTGATTTTGTATCAATATAACATTTTAACACATTGAAATATATTTAAACACATGACATATAAAATACAGTTAAATAGTAGATAATAATGGCATTGCACTGGGGATTAATGATTTGTTTATTTCATAGTTCCATATTTCAGTGGCACTTGCAGAAATATTGTTTATTTTTTCTTTCAGTAAAATTATATTTGGATACCATACATACATATATAAACACATGTATATATACATCTATATGGAACTGAGGAATTAACCTTTAGCTTTTTATTCCAAAAATGGCTCCATTCATAATACTTTGCCTAGCTGAATAGTTGAGGAATATGAAAAATTTGTTATTATTTGGAAATGAAATTCAAAGTAACTTCTCTATAAAGAGGGTTTTAAAAAAACCCCAAACTTTGCAAGCATAAGCCAAATCACAAGCCCTATGTTTTGTGTTTGCATTGCTAATTTATCCTCATCTTATTGAAAATTCTGGAATTTTGCACATCTTTTTTAGGCTATTTCAGTATCACATTGCATTCTTTCAATGTCTCATTTGAGCCTAATGTTTTATTCAATATCACATGTATAGCACTATATAAAAGTAATGATTCTAAAAGATGAGCAAAGCTAAAGCATTTTTGAAATTTACTATGGATGTTATTTTATTTTTATTTCATAACTTTCATAATACAAATTGGTAGACTAATTCTATTTTTACTCTGACTACTTTGATTTTTATTTTTTTGAAACAACTTATACTTCTGGATAAGTTTTTGAAGGTATGCTAAATCAGTTGGAAAAATGTCTTATTCTATCACTGCATCCCAAAATACCCAGTTCTTTTTAATAAAAAAAGTATCTATAAGTTTTCTATGGGAAATGCTTTAAAAAATTATAAAATAAATAGGGTGTTTACTTTCAGCCATTTTACTTTTGGCCCAAAAGCATTACAAAAATTAATGTGGCCAAAATATTTTTTGATAGATGATGTAAATTGAGCAATAAAAAAAGATTTTAATGAGGAATTTAGATAATATTTTAATGATGCTTATAGAAAATGTAAGAATTTATATTGAGCAGTGAAATATTTCAGGTTTTCTTAATCTTTTCTTTATTGACTAAAAAGAGCAAGGAGTGAAATTATGCATTAGAGTCAGATTTGATTTATTCTCTGTTTCTTGTACCAATTCTCATTTCTTCTCCTTTCATTAAGACGTCATTTGTCTACTAAACCACAGGTTTATTATTGGACATGCTTTGTATCTCAGTTTGTTATTACTACTTAGGTTACATAAGAACATCAGAAATACCTTGCTCAAGCAGAACTCTACTCTGTTCAGTGCAATACTTTTCCCTCTGGTAGTGACAGCAGTAGTTTGTTCCATGCATTCATATTCACAGAATCAGAGACTAGTTTGTGTTAGAAGGGACCTCTGAAGATCCATCACCCTGTCACAGATAGGAACACCTCGAAGTAGACCACATTGCTCAAAGACCCATCCAGCCTTTCCTGGAACTCTTCCAGGGACAGGGCATCCACAAATTCTCCAGGCACCCTGTTCCAGTGCCAGACCATTCTCACACTAAAGAACTTCTTCTTTATGACCAGTCTAAACTTATTTTTAGTTTAAAACTGTTATCCCTTATGCTGTCGCTACAGGCCTTGGTAAAATCTTCCTTAATCATTTTTGTATGTATTTCTATACTAGGCCACACTAAGGTCTCCTGGAAGCGTATTTCCTCCAGGCTTAACAACCCCATCTCTAACAAGCAGTCTTATTTCCTCCAGGCTGAACTACTTCAACTCTAACAATATATTTTCATAGGAAAATTATGAGCCTCTGAGTCTTTTTGTGCCCACCTCTGAACCTGCTCAGAACCAGAGGCAGCACTTTGCCTTGGCCTGTTGAACTTCATGAACTTCTCATGGGTCCACTGACCAAGCCTGCCAAGATGCCTCTGGAGACTACTCCTTCCCTCTGGCAAATCAGCTGCACCACTAGCTTGGTGGCTTGCTGTTGTCCACAAAGTTGCTTATTCATTCCTACTGCCTTCATTTAAGAAGATCTTAAATAGCTCTGTCACCCATATGAATCATTGAGAGACAGCACTCATCTCTGGTTTCCACTTGGACATTGAGGAATGGATTGAAATTATTTGAAAGCTCCTTCCAACCAGCTTTTTATTCATCTAACAGTCCTTCTGTCAAACCCATCTTTTCAATGTTGCAGACAGAATGCTGAATTTTGAAAACCCCTCCAGAACTCTAGGTAGACTATATCAATTGCTCTTCCTTTGTTCATTGATGCAGTTACTCCATTGTAGATGGTCACCAGATCAGTCAGGCATGATTTTCCCTTTGTGAAGTATGTTGGCTGGCTATAATCAACTCACTGCTATTTAGACATGTCTTCCAAGATGGTCTGCTCAATTACCTTACCAGGAATGGTGTGGTCAATAATTCCCAGGGTCCTCCTTTTTACCTTTTTAAAATCAGTGCAGTGTGTCCCTTTTTCCAGTCCCTAAGGATTTTACCTCACTGCAACTACTTTTCAAATATGATAGGAAGCAGCTTAGCAACTTCATGTTCTAGTCCCCTTACCAGCATTCACATTCACAGTATAAGGATGTTAGAAAACATGTTCCTGCCTCTTCTCTGGTATGCACTTATCATTTTTTCTTGAGTTTGTTTCACTGTTTTGTGAATCTTTGGATACTATTACCTCAATAACCTTCTGTGGCAACAAATATCTGAAGTTTATTACTGTTTTTATAATAATCTGTTTTAAAATTACCTCTTCCTCTGATACCTTTCCAACTGATGTCTCCCTCCTCTTATCCTAATATTAGTGAGTAACAGTGCTATATTTATCTTGTGCTCCACTATCTTGGCTCATTCCACTTTTTCTGTCTTTGCCTCTTCAACAATAGACCTCCAGCCATTTTAGTCCCACTTCTTCAAGCTCTCTTATCTCTCTCGCTCTAAGTCTCTACACTTTTTCTAACTCCTTTTAACCTTCATGGAAATGTAGAAAACACAGCTGTATAAAGGAGTCACAATAAGAACATATCAAAATTTTATATAACACCAAAATGACAGCTGCTATCCTGTTCTTGTTACACCTTCTGATTGTGATAAGCATTTTCTTGACTTTTGTGAATGCCTCTATGCAGAAATTGCAGATTTCAGAATGCTGTGAATGATAATTCCAAAATATTCCTATTGAGTTAAAACTGCCATTTCAAAATCAGCATCCTGTAAGTACAGTTTTGATTATTTTTTTCTAGACATGAATCTACGCTGAAATCTATCATCATTTTGCTTTCTCACTCAATATTGTGAGGTCCAACATGTTGAGGACTTTTTGCCAGCAGTAGAGCATCTGGTTACACAAGACAGCTCAGTTCTATGGTTTCCAAAACCTCAGAGATCACAGAAAGACATTGAGCAAAATTTATTCCCGCTACAAAACCAGAATATTTTCCAGTGTTTGCCAGTCTGTGCAATGACCACTAAATAATCTGCTTTGTGATTTATCCCTTACCGCTTTCAGTCTATAAAAGGGAGAATTCCTTCAATCTTAAAATAATTCAGTTTCTTGAAAAATATTCGTCTGGCACCAAAAAAAAACCAAACCAAAAAAACAAGGATTTTTTTAATATGTATGTGTTATGACCACTGAACAGCCTTTATCCACCTGTTAGTTAACAACTTCCCAAACCTCTATCAAGCCATTGTAGCAGCCATTCCCACATTAGAAGCTGTGCTGACTCTTTATCACCAGACTGCATTCGCCCATGCAATCAGTGACCTTTTGCTCTACTACAGACCCTTTGATGGACCAAAGTCATAGCTATTTGTTTCTAGTTCTCAGGTGCTCCCTTCTGGCAGATGCAACTGACTTCAGTTTTCATCTAGCATTCTCTAACAAGTGGCTTTTGCAACAATTTACACTCTTAGCAGGGAACCTGACAATTTCATGTGTGAGTTGCTTCTAGTTTCTTAAGCAAATGCCATCCCATTCCAGCATCCAACTGTTCTGCTTTGTCTAATTAATCTGTAATTTTCCTCCCAAAGACTGGGGCAAATAGAGAAATCTTTCCAAAGTTTTCATAAGCAAAGTCTGGTAGAAACAATGACCTGAGCTTATTTTCAATTCTATTTTCAGTGTTCAGTACCCCTTTAAAACATTTTTCCTCAAATAGTGCTATTGATTCCCTAGATGCACACCTTCTTTACGTATTTAATATTTTGCTATCACCTTACTCCCTCAGCCCCCACCACCCCATTCTTCTTTCCAGGAATTCTCTGTGTTTGGGAATGGACGTGCAGCCAGTTCTTCCTCACACTCATCCCCTGCTCCAGTGTGTGGTCTCTCCCACAGGAGACAGTCTTCCATGAGCTGGGAGTCCTTTTCTCAGGCTGCAGTTCTCCACAAACTGCACCTGCATAGGTCCTTCCACCAGGTACAGTCCTTCAGGAACAAGATTCCCCTGATGGTGCCACAGGTCCTGACAGAAAACATGTTTTAGTGTAGGCTTCCTTCATAGTCACAAATGCCTTATATGAGAACATTTCACCAATTTTCTTGTTTTTCTGAAATGTTTCCTTCTGTATTACCAGAAATCTTTTAGTGTACCTGATCTTCTGGAAAAAAGGTTCCTATTTTTATAAGAATGTTTTCTGTCAACATATACACAAGTATATTCTTACATTGTTCAAGTTTTCTTCTCTTCAGCCTGTATTTCCCCTTGTAGGAATGTAGTCGAGTCATTAATCATTATTAGTATTAGCAATATTTATATACAAATATGCATGATTTTTAAATTATTATTTCAATTAAGAGGATGGACACTCTTGCCCATCCTGAGGTCTTTGCAAAATATGGAAGAAATACTTTCCAAAAGTTTGTATTTAAAAAGAAGGCAGGGGTGGGGGGAGAAAACAGGAGAGGGAAAACATAGCTGCATTTTTAATATAATTCTGTGTTCCTTCCATCCCATTAATTCCTTAAATTATTTTTTCATTCATTTTTCCCATGACACATTCATCACTTTCAAAAAGCCAGAGTCCAAATGAACCAGATGTGCTGAACGTGCAAATAACTGAAAAATAGGTTTCCCTGGAAACCAGATTAAAACCTTCAAAACAGCTCCACCTCCTGCTCAGCTTCCCTATCCCTTTTAGCAGTTCAGTAATAGCAAATCAAGACACTCATATCCAGATTGTGCCCTCCACTTACATGAGCAGGGGGTAACCAATTCAGGCAGGATTCAGAAAGGAGAGACTTCCATTTCAGTTTTTCACTGTTTTATTCTCTGTAAATCTGTAACTCTTCTGTAATAGGAGCACATGGAATGGGTAGGATCGGCATTTTTGCAGATGGTATCAGAAAACAGCTGCTTTCCACATTGTCCCTTGGCAATCCCATGGTTAACTGTGTAGAATATCTACTAGAAGGCCACTCCAATTAGCACTCATTTATCTGGAATCCTTTCCCCGGAACTTTACATTGCTGTTGCAAGGCATTTTGAAATTCAGATGGGAACTAAATGACTAACCAGAAAATTCACCTACCATCATCTGCTACCTCTTCTCCCACATATTCTGTACAGTTCTGCAGATGCCAGAGGTGTAGGAATGAAGGCAAACCCCTTTCCTTGACTGTATCCTGCCTCTTTCCATGATTCTCAAAAGTTTATGTGATTGAGTGGCCTTGGTCATTGCCAAATAAAACTCCTAGTATAGTACTTCTGGTACAATAACTGGAACACTTTAGCATAACTTTGACCCTTTGTGTTCCTTCATGTAGCACCAATGTGAAAGGAATAATATAGCCCCAGTGGATGCTCTAAATTAAGTGATTCTGTAATTAAGAGCCCTTTCCCTTAATATAATGTTCTTTTCTGACCTTGCAAATCTTGTATTTTGCAAACCAATAGAACAGCAGTGTAACTAGAGAAATGTTGCAGTTAAATAAAGTTCAGTAAAAATTTTCATCACATTGTGAAGCAATCATGACTTATCCTAAGAATGAGGAGAGGAGACCCTTTGATGCATTGCTCCTGTTTTCATTCCTCATCTGATCAGGGAGAGGTGGAATAAATCACACTGCTTCTACCCAGACTAGAATAAATTTCTAAAGGGAGAGCTGAGTGAAGAACACTTATTAAAAATTGTTAACTGAAATGAACACAAGACAAAAAACAGCAGAAGTATCTTGCCCTGTTAATGAGATGCTGCTATCTGGATTAGTCTGTATTTGCTGAGTTTCTAATTAGTTTTCATTTTATTAACATGCTAATGTTAATATGATGCATTACTTTCAGTTGTGCAGGCATAAAGCCAGTTTTTAAGAAACTGGACTTCCAGAAAACAAAAGTAGGGAATCAATGAATAAGTAATTTACCAAACTGCTCAGCCTAACTCTATACCACAGAGACAGAGTTTATAATCCCCTTTTTTTTCAGTATGCCACTATAATTAACAATGTGTATATGATTGGCATTAGCAGTGATTTCCTCTGGAAGCTGAAACTTAGTTTTTGTTTGATCTTCCTTCTGCTAGAAGCAAATATTTTACCTGAATGTTTCAGCAGAGGTTTATCTTTTGAATACAAACACAAGACAGATATCTGATACGGCACAGGATAAATAAAATACAGAGACCCCATTTCTCCCATCCCTTAAAAAATAAATAAACACCTACACAAAACAGTTCTAGTTCACACAAAAAGTTCTAGTTCATTAGAATGTAAAGCACCTCATTTAGTCGACAGTAGTAATATTGCTTGGACTTAGGGAACATTCTTATTGATTCATGAATATTCCAAGGGGATAGATTAATCTTTTGTGAACCATACAGCTCCGATGAAACTGCTGTTTAACATGCTAAAGTGCCAAATCCATCTTCTTCTTGTACAAAAGTACTTCCTACAATAAAGACTCTTTGCAACAGCAATAGGGCAGCTCTGTGGGGAATGTTTATTTTGAAGAGTTTGCATTTTGAGATAGGCATTTTGTCATGTATTACACAGCTATGTAAGGATACAAATGTATGGCAATATCCTTCTATTCAACTGTAAAGGTTAATTATTACTTGGGATTATTTATCCAAGGATAGATAAGCAATGCATTTATTAAGCTTCATCACCTTCACGACTTTTATGGTGTTTTACATCTTCTGTTGGTGTAAACAAAATCTGGGCAGATAGTCCACCACACATACTACTGTAGATAGGCTGGTAGTTCAATAGGTGGGTAGACAGAATTCAGTACACGAGAAAAGCTGAGTTGTAGCTATCAGAACTCTTACAAAGAAATCTGTGTCTGGCTATGAGACAATAAACACATAACTTGTCCTGATAGCCCAGAGCTGTGAGGACTAGACAGCCTCATTGAGTTTCTCAGAGTGCTCTCCCAGTCCTGTGTTGTAGCACAGAGCAGACCTGACCCTCCTGGGCACCAGTGATCCAGCAAACTCGAGTGACTCATACGAAATGGGACCTTTATTCTGGTTCTGCACCCTGACTACAGCTAGCCTCTAATAACAGTGGTGTGCTTTTGCAAACACACACTGTTCCATGGCTTAGCAATCTCTGAGACTCCAGGTTTGCCAGCTGTAGAGCCCTTGCATCCGGCTTTCCATATGAACTTGTATGTTGCAGTTTGAATAGTGAGTAGCTTGTGCATGCCATGATCTCTACAACCTGATATCATTTTCTGTACACTGACAATGCTTATATTTGGCCATAATGCTATTCAATCTTCATAATTTTACTAGTAAATTATCCATGAGGGATACAGACATAAATTTGAACATTGCTCTGTGAAAGAAATTGCATGTGATGGCTTAAAATAAAATCATACCAATGTTTCTAGTTTTTTAGGTGTTTTCTTTCTCTTTTTCTTTCTTTTTCTTTCTTTTTCTTTTTCTTTCTTTCTTTTTCTTTCTTTTTCTTTCTTTTTCTTTCTTTTTCTTTCTCTTTCTTTCTTTCTTTTCTTTCTTTCTTTCTTTCTTTCTTTCTTTCTTTCTTTCTTCTTTCTTTCTCTCTCTCTCTCTCTCTCTTTCTCTCTCTTTCTCTCTTTCTCTCTTTCTCTCTTTCTCTCTCTCTCTTTCTCTCAACTTTAGCAGTTCATTATGGTTTATGTTAGAAATTGAGAGTTTTGTCTCTTATCTTCTTGCCTTGGGCAGCACAGCCTCAAATTGTGTATTCCATGAATATTTAATGGGATGTTTACATAGAATACTAAGGAAATAGAGAGCAGATGTATATAAATGTCTCTAGCAAGAAAAAGACCCATTACAGTAAAAGCCTAAAAAGTGCTGAGTATTAGCACAAGGTCTATGTGAAATATGTGTATTATGGAAAAGTTAGCTTGCTTCCTATTTTAACATTACTGATAGCACTGTGTATCTACTCAATTTTCCAGAACAAAAGTTGAAATAACACTCTCCATATATCAATTTATAAGCAAGCCCAAACTTTGCATGCACTGCAGATGCTGACATGGTTTTACTGGTGGGAGAGAATTTTTGGGCCACAGTCACTGGAAAAGTTTCCTTTAATTCCCATTGGAAATGGTGTCCTTAACACATTGAAGTTGGAAACAGAAAAATGCACATCTTTAAAAAACACTAGAGGGAATATATATGTAATTGTAAGTCAGCCTCATGTCAGTCCACACAAGTATCATGAAGCAAGTTCTCTGGGCTTTGTTCAGCCTTAAGAAGAGCTGTCTAACTACCTCATGAGAGGATTTAGAGAAGATACAGACAAATTATTCTCAGAGATGTACAAAAAGAAGAGTTAGAAGATATCGTTTGGGATACAGGATTTATTTTTTTTTAAACAGACTCCGCTCAAACACTTAAACAGGTTAAGGAAATATTGAAAAAGGCTGATCACAGATTTTTTTTTACATTTCCATCTCCATAGATATATTTAAAACTTGACTTAATGAACAATTTGAGATCCTGCACATCCTTCATTAATAAGCAGAAGTCCCTTCCTTTATCATTCATTTTATGATTCTTTAATTCTAGAATTTCCATAGGATTTTGGAAAGTTAAGAACTAGAAGGTTATTTGCCTATCTCTTGTGTAGAATATAATGTTAAACTTCTGAAACATGATGTATGAGATTTAAAAAAATGTTTGTTGTGTTGAAAATATTAAACCTATAGAATTGAGCTTCCCTAATAACAAACATAATTTCTTATACTAAGCACAATAATGAGTACAAAGTGATTTGAGAACATGGAAAAAACACCTAAGTAGCCCTTGTGCTCCCTGGCTAAATGTCTTATAAATTGCTGAAAAATAGAATGATAAATTGTTGAACAGTTAGTAGAATAAGATAGAATTGCGAGCAATAGTACTGAGCACAGTAATTCAATGAAGTGCTTTCCACATTTATCACTGCTGCGTTCCCAGACTCCCACACCAAGTCACTTTGGCTCAATAATTTACTTTATTGCTAGAGACTTTATTGATCATATTTCACCCTGTACTAACCTAGCACTCGGTGTTTTGTCCTACTGTCATGTGTTGTCTTACTGTACTTACTCAGAACTGCTAAGGGTCACAGTGCTAAACATTGTGGAGACACATATGATCCCTACAAGACTGACTTCCTAGAGAGGCAGTCTTTGGAAACGTTGGATGATTCGTGGGTGTTTTGGAGAAGTTTCTCTTACCACTCAGTGCTCAATACTCTCCTGCACCATGCATGTTATAAGGCTGTGTCTGCAGGAGAAAGAGAATGGAGAGGATTAGCAGGGAGAAGGATATATCAGGGAATATGGTATTCATTTGTGAGCAATTCTAGCATGTGCAAGTGCACCTAGTTAGAGAAAACTGCATTAGAGGCCAGAAATAATATACCTTGGTACACTGGGACATAGGCATCTTAGAGCCTTTTTCCAGAAAATGTCAAAAAGCACCATCTAACAGGCATTCAGCACTACTTATCTTTGTAATTTTAGTTTTCTAAATGTTTTCCTTCCCTTTGCACATGCACTGTCTTCTACACTGCTGTCTTTTCCTGGGCCATTTTCATACAAGTTTGCAGTTATATATGCGGGTGGTACTGTAATCATTACAATATGATATTTTATCTCATTTCTCAGATCTCAGGTTCATTCCTGAAATAGACTCCTACACAAACAAATTCCCTGCTATACTCCACAGTTTTTTGGCAACCTCCTACTTTTGTCTTCTATAAATACCCAAATTTCCAAAAACCTCAAACACTCTTTTATCGAGTGGGTGTTACTCTAACATGGAAAGGGCAGTTTGGAACTTCAAAAGACATTTCTCTATTAGACTGATAAAGAGACTGACCTAGAGAAATAATTTTCCAGGTGTTTATTTAATTGTTCAAATGAAAATCTTTCAGAAATTTATTCAGTCCATTCACTGTAGGAGTAATCAGATTTGTAAATCAACAGTAAGTATTTCTAGAATAATAAAAAATTCTAAAGCAAAAAGTGATGGAAGGATGGTCTTTGAAATAAGGTATAACTTGCTGTTTAGAGAGTTAGTTTTAAGTTGCAGAACATTACCACAGAAAACTTGAAATATTTAGAAAAGAGAAAATAATTTCTTTCTGTATGATGACAGCTTATCACTTTGAAAAACACATATGATGAATGCTCTAAATGTTTTCTACTTTTCAGAGAGTTAAGATCCCAAATTCCCTGGCAAAAACATTAATTAGAATGAATTCTAGAGAGTTAGGTTTCCATATTCAGAAAGAAATAGTCACACAGATACACTGCTTGCAAATAATTGCACTGCTACTGATTTACACAATATGACATTTTGGCCCAGAAAAAAATCATAACACTACAAGACTTAAGCATTGGTGAAAAGGCATTGAATTTATTCTTAATAGAAGATATTCAGATTGAAGAACCCTTCATTTTTTTCCCCAAATTTTCTCTGTCTTCAAAGTAAACATCATATATCATTTTCATATATGACATATATAGCTTCTTCTATGTTTCTGATATGCCTTTAATGATTTGAATGGTTCTTAAATATCTTTTACACACCTAGACCATACTTCATTTGACATCAAGATTTCTTCATGACTTCCACCGACTTAGAAAACCCTTTCGGAAATTTTTCTGGGATTTATATATTTACCTGTACCTACATGAGCAGATGCATTTCATCTGCATGCATTTCTGAAGCAGTAGGAAAAGAAACAAGTTTCCACATAACTAAGAAGGAAAATATAGGGACAGTTTTAATAATTTTTTATCAGTACCCTTCCTCCTACCAATGCAATCAGATCAAGACGACATATCTTCCAAACTGAACTTTCAAAGTGTAACCCTTTAGATCTAATTCCTTTATTTTAGATGGGTTTAATAAGTTACAGAGAATATTATGACAATATCTTCTTTAACAGAAAACAACCTTTCTCTGAAATTGCTTTAACAATCAAAAGAAAAAAGCTGTTCCGCTGTGATTCTTCCAAGCCACTGTACTAGAACAAATTCAACCCATTCTAATTGGGTGACATCAGGCAGCAGTGAAAATGCAATTTGTTGTGAAATTTGTTTTTGCATTTTGCTGTTAGAAGCCCAGCATTCAACTCATTCACAGCTCTCCATTGGACCTTATCAAAGAACATGCTGGCTGGAGGGCATCAGCAGCACTGATCACTCAGAGGGAAACAGAACAGCTGTGTTCCTGACAGCTGGAGCAAGCATGATGTCCATCAGCAACTAACGGGAATATCTAAAACTGCTCTCCTTAGCAGGGTGCCTGTAAATTCAGTTCTCAGCCACCGTCAATTTCAAGCATTATTTTTTTAGTAGACGATAAACATTTCTTTATACATCTGTGTATTTTTTTGTCGTTCTGCTATTCATCATCCATAAAGTAGCTTTAGGTAAGAATTATAAGAGGATTAGCCATTTCAGAGCTCAAGTTCTAAGAATTCTTCTATGCAGATGCACTTCAGAACTTCACACTGCAAACATACAGAGAAATCTCGCACAAGAAATAAATTTTCAGATCATACTTTTAAGCCTAAAAAGAGCTGCTGATAAGGTGTATGACTTGCTCATGAATTATCTGGGGCTATTTTTGGGTTTTTTATCCTGACACTAATATCTGAGCTTGAAAAACTGTATTTATTGTTATCAATTAACAAAATTCAAATTATGTTTATGATCAGGAGTCAAGAATAGAACATAGAATCTTATTTTAGATATTTCACTAAATAGAAAGATGACATGAAGTTAAAAAAAAGAGTAGCACATGTTTGATGTTCTCAATTCTGATCACTCTCACACTTCCTGTTTGTCCCTTTGAATTGTAATTAGAATTCACTTTAATGGCCTTTCATAGCATTTTTTCCTAATGCGAGAGTGGCTTGTTGGCTAGTTAACCTGTTCTATTAAAGGACACATGTTAGCTTAAATAAAAAACGCTGATAACTCATTTATCTTTACTTCTGCTTCTTGCTTTTACATATTTCACTTTTTAAAAATATGTAACTCACTATTTAATGCAGTATTATTACTCAAGGTGGATTATACCGTTACAGATGTAGGTTCAACATGTTAAGAATAATGTCTTTTGCCTATATAAGGACAGACTGTGGATTTTTCTTATATCCTACCAAGGTGGGCAGGAGAAGTTCCCCTGGTCTATCAGTGAGCCCTCACCTGCTTACAGCAGCTTGATTTGAGACTCATATACTGGGACTTTTATTCTAAAAAACCCAAGAGGAATATAGGAATCAGAAAAAATGTGTGGCTTTACAGTTCCCAGAGTGTTTTTTTCTCACTTTCAAGAGATACAGCATACTGTCTTCTACAGATGCCTCCCAAAAATTTTCTAAATTGCCTCTTCATGCAGCACTGCTCTGTGCTGGACCTAGCTCAGAGCTATGACTACATGAAGTAATCTAGCTTTTACAGCTGCAGTATGATAGACAATGAAGGAGGATGCCTTAATTAACCATGTTTACTTATGTACAAGGCATGAAAACAAAAGTTGAAATCATTTGAAAACAGCAAGAGTAACTGCCTTTACCTGCTCTTTTCAGCTGAAACAGGTTTTCCATGGAATTCAAGATTTCTTTTTAAATAAGTGATTTATAAACTCAGTAATTCTTGTTTACTGTAAGCAAAACAGCAGATTAGTAATGTGTTAAATATGAGTTATTAAATTCCCATTAGACTAAATTACCATCCTCAGAGATATAGAAAACTACTCCAAATTAATTTGTGCCTTTCAATAACTATATTTCATCTATTTGTAAAATCACTATTAATTTGAAGGTTTGTGCTACAGTAGCTTGCTTGGTCTTCAAAATAAATCAAAGACTGTTAGGTCAGATTATATGCCCCATCCCCTTCCACAAATCTTTGTGCAAAAGTAGATAAGAAAATAAAATACTCTTAAAAGAGTCTTTTCCATGCAAAATAAGATACAGTTAATTTTGAGGATTCTTTCCCTGAAGTCTAGCTTGAAATAATCTTTATACTTCACCTATATCTATTTAGATGTTACTGGACCAGCAGATGGTCTAGCACCCTCCAGAAATGTTTTTCTAATGATGTCCCCACTACTTTTCAATTGCATCTTGCTTTGAAAAGAAATACTGTTTCCAGGTACTTTTGACATGGTTTATTATTTTTCAAATCCTTAACACTGTGAAGAAAATTCACACTTTTTATTTCATGTTATCCTTTCTTAATATCAATGAATGAGCTGAAGATCTTATAGTAGTAAATATTGCCATTTTTCTTCAACTTGAACAGACTTGACTTCCTTTTACTGGGTTATGAAGCTACTTCTCTTGATGTTCTTCATAGAGACAAGAACCTCTGGGATGAGGACAGGCTGTTTCCTTCTTTGGAGTGGTCTGAAATCTGGGGTATGACTTCACGGAGCAATAGTACTATAGTAGCTGCTCTCCAACAGTTAAAAAATATAGGGAGATAACTCTAGAGATTAATATTCAGAGGAAATTAATATTAGAGTACATTTATATGTATATGTATACGTGTATGTATATGTATTTGTATGTGTATGTGTGTGTGTGTGTGTGTGTGTGTGTGTGTGTGTGTGTGTGTGTGTGCTGAAAATGATATCCAGTTTATCACGGGAACCCTATTTAAACAAGTCATTATCCACTGAATAGTTGTTTGTTTGGGGTTTTTTAATAGTAAAATGCATTTCTTTAAGAGCTATTGCTGTAAGTTGTTGATGGCATCTATTGAAACCAATTTTTCCATTTAAACCACACACTTTAAAATCCCTATATGCAAGGTGTGATGTACTTTTTCTAGGACTTTGTATTTTTAAAGTATGTATGTACCTTTGTAACATCTAAAGTAAAATACATAAGTCAAAAATCTGCTTCTATTCGTCAAAGCTAGCAATATTATGTAAACAATGAAGCCTTTACAATTTTTTTTTCTTAAAGGTCATACAGTTGGTCAGCTATATTTTATTCCTATTTCTCAACAAATACTGAAAGGAACTTAAGATGTCTTAGTGGGTGAGACTAGCAATAAAATACAACCCTCAGTACTTTAAATAATTCTACAGAATGAAGTGCCAAATTATCTAAATGTCTAATTGTGTTGTTTTACTTGAAAAACCTAAGTAATACAGCAGTATTAATATCTAAATGGTATTAGTTTTCTATAGATTATCACCACCATTTTATAGAACAGTAATCAAATTTGAAGGCTTTCTTAAGAGGAGCTTTGCTGAAGATAAATCATAAGCCAAAACACGTGAAAACAAAAGAAAAAAAAAGGGTACTGAAAATCTGCCTGTTGCCTAACGCCCTTAGTCTGTGCAATCTACTTTGCAATGTACTACGCAGCATATCATTTGTTCCATTTTCATGCTTCTAAATGGATGTAAATGCCATAATTAATGTGTTCTTTGGGCTGTACTTGTTGACTTAAGAAATACTAACTTGTATGTTTTACTTAATCAGCATGCTTTTCCAGGTTTGGTAGTACAGGACACATGTCTCCAACACAATTTTTCTTTTAGCTTTCCTTTTGGTTTTGTAAACAAGAAGTCAAACTGCCACTGTCCTATCAGTGCTCCACTTTCTGCACTCAGAACACCTACTTTTGCTTCTTCTTACATAGCTTTTAATAGACTAGAATACAGTTTAAACATTGTCTAGTTCCAAACCCTGTGCCAGGGGCAGGGACGCCTTCCATTCGGTAGATTGCTTAAAGCTCCATCCAGCCTGACCTTGACTACTTCCAGGGATGGGCCATCTACAGCCTCTCTAGGAAGTCTGTTCTAGCTACTCACTACCCTCACTGTAGAGAATTTCTCCCTAATATCTAATCTTAAAGTGCTCTCTTTCAACTTAAAGCCATTCCCCATTACTACCTGCCCTTGTAAAATGCTCTTCTATGGCCCCTTAATATACTGGGAGCCAGCTATAAGGCTCCTTAGAGTTTTCTCCAGATGAACAACCCAAATGCTTTCAGACTGGCTTCATCAGAGGTGCTCTTGCTCTCTGATCCGTAGGACACTTCTCTGGACTCACTAGTTAAGAAGCAGATTTTACTTCTGGGTCTAGTCTAATGCATTTCAAAAGAAAAACAATTTTAGACATAACAACCATGTTCTCTATAAAATCATTTTTATTTCCTATCTCTATTGGCCACATTTGCTATTTGCTATTTGCCTACTTTCTGCAATAAAAAGACTCCATCTTTCATTGATGGAGTGTGGGGTGACGGGAAGGAAGATTTCCTCACAGCAACCATTATAAAATATTTAAATTATAAGATCACCTTAGGTTTCTCTTTCTTTTCTCTAACAAACTGCTAATATTTCTAATTTTTTTTTACTTTCCAAGTATCTTAAATCAGTTTGCATATGGTATAAGAATACATGGCACTCCTTGTTGAAAAATAGGGTGCTATTGAACTATAGCACTTTTTAATCGCTGTATAATCTGCTTAGCTACCATGTATGAATGAGATAAATTGAGGGTTGAACTTCTTTCCAGCCTGCAAAACCATAACAATTTGTCTCTTACAGACATTCAAGCACTAAAAATGAAAAATGAGTAGATACACGAATCTCGATTCTCCACTTGTATAGTACATGCCTGTTGTTGCCTGGAGGAATTTGCATCCCAGAGGAGAACAGAGTGGGGAAGTTTCTATGAAGAGACAGAGGCCTTTATTCTCAGTGTCACCATTCCTCTTTTCACACACTACTTTGTGAAATTACAACAAGAACCAGTCCATGAATTAAAGGAGGTATTAAAATGAGTTTCAGGAAATGCTGCTTTCAGTATCTTTTTTTTGGCACAACAATAATGTGCAAAGGGAACTCATCTGTCCTATCAACCCAAATTTGAAATAAAAATTAGTAATTTTCAAATTGTTTTTGATACTACAAGTCACAATAAAAAATTAGCAAACATTATTTTATTTATGCATATAATTAGATAAATTATTATATTATTATAAATTCATATAAAGTGTGAAATAAATACGATTTAAAGATTTAGGTCTAAATATATGTCTTAAAAATCCATGTTCAATTTTGCCTTGAGTATGTATCTGTCACATCACAGCAGCCTTTGTGAAAGTGTTGATGAGCCTGATTTTCTCTTTAGCCACTCTGTATGCAACAAATTATAAGCAAGCTACCACAAAATATTGTGCCAGGCAAGAAGAATTAGGTTGTGATTTGCACAGATATTAGAAGCAAAGGTTGATAGTTACTACAGAGAAGGTATTGGAGTTAAGAGTTAAATCAGCTGTCTTGAAAGTCACTGAGACACCAAACTCCACCAGGCTTGTGGGACAGTGCTTGTCCTGGTTTCACCCAAAGATAGCTCCATTTCTGCAGTAGCCATGATGGGGTGGAGCTTGGGGCAGTGTGGGCACAGTCAGGACCCTAATATTATTCGAGATCATCTTATGCCATTGCCAAGGGTGAGGGAAAGGGACTCTCTCACACACTTTTGGGGTGGGAAGCATGTCCTCTCCAGTTGGGAAAAGGTGGCAGCAGTCAGGTTGGGTCAGGCTCTGCAATAAGCATTTTTGAAGATGAATAATTCTCTCTTTTTGTATACTTTAATAATACTATTAATAATGTTGTTGTTACTGTTCATCTTCTTATCCCATCACTGTATCCAGTAAGTTGTTCTTAACATGTGATTTTTACTTTTTGTCCTCCACTTCCCAGCTCCATCCACAGAGAAGGAAGTGGGAGGGGAAGGCAGGGGAAGCACGTGAGTGGTGTCTAGTTTGGGAGAGTCTTGTGGGAAGGGGGAAGTAAATTGGGTAGGGCTGTTCCTAAACCATGACAGGACTGTATCTACATGCAGATATAGTATTTCATTCTTGTGCTCGGGTATCTGAAATTTACTCACACAAAGTGCAATGTTAGAGTATTTATGTTCCCTCCATGATACAATGATATTAGAAGCTCTTTTATCTGCTAAAGTGCTTCACTTCTGTGCTTTGACTGTGCCTAACATATCAGCATGCTGGAAATTGTGTTAGATATTTATTTAGCTGCTTGTTTAGGTACCTAAATACCTTTTGAAAATACGACCTCATGAACTGCACAACTGTTAGGCTTTGACTGACTGCTACTACTACTCCCAAATAATGTGAAAGAGAGGATAGATTACTACAAATCCTAGGAAGTCCTGTGGGAATGTTAAATGCCTTGAGTCAGGTTATTAAATGCATGTACAGTAACTGCTCCTGGCTTTCATTTGGGAAAAGCTTTTGTCATTATCTTTGTCACTCAGCAGCTGGAACTTCACAGCCTTGAAAATGTCCTCACATTTTGAAAAAACAGTCAACCATGTTGTACCTTAAAAGACTGAATAGTGGCATTGTACAAATTTAATCAGGTTTTACACACATCTGGCCTCTGCAATACAGCCTGTCTGAGGAAAGTATGCATTCTGTCACTCCCTATTGATAAGGAGATAAATACAAACAGGACAAATCCACTGGATATCTGTGCTCAAGCATTAGGCTAAAGAAAAAATAATCCCTGCGGGATTTAATTTCCAGATTTTTTTTCTATTGATAATACAATCTCAACCAGAAATCTCATAAGCAAATATTGTCTGTTTTCAGTTAGATTATTATTGGACATGTTCCCTGGAAAAAATCACATCTTTGAGGCTGTAAAAATATCTTCCTATTTTAATAATTAAAGTTTTAACTTCAGTCAAATAAATATCATTAATTTTGGATGCTTTATAGCTTCAGATCTTGGCATAAATCAGGTTAGAGAACACCCAGGTCCCTAGTCCAACCTCTTATCCAGAGAAGAGCCAGTTCTGGGCTCAGACCAAGATGCTCAAGATTTCACCCAGCTGGGGCATGAAACTCCCCGAAGCCAGAGACAGCCCAACCTCCTTGAGCTTCTGCCAAAAATCTGTGCCTTATCTCCAGCCTGAGCTGGACTCCAGCTTGTACCACTGCCTTTCACCCTCTTTGTATATGCCACTGTGGAGAGCCCATCTGCATCTCCTTCACCCCCTTCCAATGATACCCCGAATGCCACTGGGCCCCCCACTGAAACTGTCCCTTTTCCCAATAGAAAGGTCCAGCTCTGCAGCCTCTCCTTGCGTAGCTGAGGCTTCTGCCACAATCGGTGGCTTCTGCGATTTAATTCTGGCTTATCTATATTTTTCTTCCATGGGAAGCACAAAAATTAAGACTGCATCTGCATGTGATACAACAGCACAGAATAAAGGGTGATTCCTCTGTGCTGTACCCCAGCTCACAGCACCTCAGATGTTCCTATCCCTGCTGGCTGTGCAACCCTTGGATCCTGCTCAGCTTGCTTTCTAGCAAGGTGCTGAGCCATATCCACAAAAGTGTTCTGATCCCTATAGGGCTGTTGCTGCAGGACTTTGGCTTTAGAGCTTGTCCTCTGAGCTGAATTTCACTTGCAGCACCTTCCATCCATCTATCCACATCAGCAGAAGGCAGCCTGGCCTGCGAGTGTGTCAAATTTTCCCCCTTTCTGTCATGAGCAAACCTAATGAGTGTGTGCTGCATTCTCTTCTCTGGGTTACTGAGAGAGATGCTTTACAGACCAAGCCCCGGGCCCTGCACTACACGGCTTACTGTCAGGCTCCAGGCAGACTACAGTTAACTGTGTCCTGTGAGCCGTACCACCCAAATGGTTGTTTACTGGTTGTCATCACATTCAAATTCCAATCTCCTAACTTCTGTCTAACTTGCTGCAGTCAAGGCAAATGACATCTCTGTCTACAGTCATTGTATCACCAGAGGCAGTGAGGTTAAAAATCCATATTTAACCATTTTGTCCTTTTTAAGTCCCAAAATGTTAGGAAAATGAAGCTGGACATGGTTAAAGGGTTGGAGATCGTTACCTCGGTGTTTCAATTGGGATCCTGTTGGATGCATCCACTTCACCCAGGTGACAGTGTCACAATGCACACCTCCCATCAATCACATACACCAGTTATAGACCTTACACACGAGCATATCTAGCAAGGGAGCCCAAGAACGGGGCTGGGGTGGGCTAACCTCTAGTTTACAGAATCTGTCCTACTAGGGGACCTTCTTAAAGTAATAGGATGTTTGGTCTCCATAGCTCTGCAGTTCTGGGGTGTTTAGTCTCAGGGCCTGCAGAACACTTACAAAACACTAAGCACCAGACTAAGTGAAGGATTACAAGTATGCATGCTAATACTTGTGAGTACACAGAACTGTGTAAAAGGTATAGAAAAGGAAAAAACCATTTCGGCATCAGTCCCAAAAGTGAAGTCAACCCTGTTTACAGTTTTTGAACTTTGACCAAAATTAATTTGATATTTGAGTTTGTAAAGTCATTGGAAATTCTACCCCGGTCTCCTTGACTTATAAGAGGTAACAGAGAATGGCTTTGCCAAAGATAAAACCTGAGTTGTATCATAACAGATTGTCTTGGTGTGAGACAATTTTAAGGGGTGGACACTCATAAATGAGTAACCCCCCTCCCCCCCTTTAACCAATTTATCTCATTTAACCCCCAGGTTAAGCAATTCCTTCCACCAATAAGGACAAATTAATACAAGTAGAGATATTTTTTTAAAGTTACCATTAATTAAAAATAAAAAAAGGAAAAAAGAGCCCACCAGTAATAGTAACATCTCCCAAAGATGGTACCTTCCACGGACAACAGTGCAAAGGGAGACAAAAGGGAAAAGGCGAACAAACCCCTCTCAGCTCAACCTTCCCCCTGGAGCAAATACATGGGAAGGTAGGATATTAGAAAACATTTCTAGTGGCATATGGGAATTGCCTGCTGTAACCCCACAGCCAGCCTGTGTAGGGTTAGAGCTGCTGCTCAGTGATGCCTCCTGCCACCCACTGGACTCCGCTGGCATTGGTGCTGCTGCCTTGGTCCCTGCTCCAAACTGGGTGGAAAAATGGTCTCTCAAGCACTGATGTATGGTGGCCTGACCCCAGACTTGACCCGACCTGCAGTGTCAATAGGTGTTACAAAATTCACTCTGCAACAACTTTTGATTGTGAAATGCAGCTTCTTGGTTTGAACGGTGGTCAGTAGAGCCAAGAGGGAAGAGAGAGCACTGCTTATGAAACTTGACTTTAAAAAGACCAACATCTACTGCCCCTATGGTACAGGGTCTAAAAGAGATTGCAACAATTTTTGGGTGCAGTTGGATATGGAATACAATAACATTTTGGGTTAGAGGTTAACAGACAGAGATCAAACAGACCTGTGAAATTCTCTCAAGTAATCCCCAAATCAGCCTCACCCACTGGTAGCTATTCCCCACTTCCCTCTTGTTAAGAGGAGCAAAAGTGATAAAAACCCTTCAGTTCTGGAAATGAGGTGAGCAGAATTCAAGCTACCCTGGGAACCAGTAGGTAAAATCCCCTGGGAATATGCTTTTGATGTGCTAACATACATCAGTGCCACTCACTATTTAAGCTCCCCCTTCAAAAGTCACAGGATCAGGCCATTTCAAAACACTGGAAGTCAAACAGATAAGGCAGAAGGCTGACTTGGCTGAGCAGGGATCTCCTTTTGAAGACAAGCCGAAAGGATGGTAGAAGTGAAGTCAGGTGTTGTGAGAAGAATACAGAGATGCTGCTCACCACTGTAGAGAGAAAATTCATGTGACCAAACCTCGGCTGGGTTAGAAGATGGCAAGCACTGTGAGGGAGAATAGAAAGAGACGGTTTAAATACATAATGGCAAAAGGCATTGCAGAAGTTACATCAGCCCATTACAGGATGAAGATTATCACCTCACAAACAGGAACAGGGTCACAGCACCAGCCTAGAAGAGTTCAAGGACTGTTTGTGTAATGCTCTCAGGTGTGTGGTGTTATCCTTGAAATTGTCTTGTGCAGAGCCAGGAGTTGGACTTTGATGATCCCTCCAATTCAAGATATCTGTATCTGATTCGGTAACTCTGCTTGTGGTACCAGACTATGCTAATGCATGTGACCCTACCTGGCACCAGCCAAAAGCTATCTGATTCCTCCCTTGGCGAGAGCTGGCTGCAAACTAAATCTGAAATGCACTTTTATTTGGAGGAGTGCTAGAGCTTGTCCAGAACAAAATTGTCCCAATGACCCTTTTCAGGCAGCCTAAGGTTCCTAGAGAAATTTCTGGACTATCCCAGAAGCAGAGCCCAAACCAAAGACTGGTGCAGAAACTCTCCCCTCTGCTTGTTGAGCTTTCTGGATGCTACTTTTAAGTAAGATTGAACCACCATTATTGTAACCATATTTTTCCTAGATTCTGAAGCTTAAAGTACCCAGCAGCTGAGAAGAAAATCAGAACATTCAGAGTATCTGTTACTACTAAGTGAAAATGAAAAATTAGATGCAATTCCATTGTATGTCGCTTAGTTGAGTCAGCTGCACATTGCTGTACAGTCATATGGAACAGAAACATTTGATTTTCTTCCTTTTTAAGCAGCAGAAGCAAAAATAGGGAGAAATGTGAGATGTCATCTCTTCCTGTTCAGGCAGGGCAACTTTTGAAGCAGAACACAAAGAATCAGGAAGCTGTGATTTTTTTCTGTCCACTGTGTTCCTAAGAGTACGCCAGAAGGTATAGGAAAGAAAAGTGTTTTGTCTTGGGTCACACATGAATTTAAAGAGAGGTTTAGATGAATGAGACAAATGCTATAGAATTTGAATAGAGAAAACTTGCATAGAGAACTGCAAAGCTCCCAGAGAGCAATCATAAGACTAGTCAAACCACTAAAAGAATCCAAGTTGGAAAGGATTTTTTTTTTGTTCTCTTTGTATTTAGATAGAATAAGGCCAGAACTCATCACAGTAATGTGATTTTGACTAAGGTTAGAAAAGCTTTCCATCCACAGAGAGTATCTTCTTTCCCTGATTTTACTTCTCCTTCCTTGTTGGAAAATTGATGCAATTGAATATAGCACAGACATAATGTGTGGGCCCATTATTTTTTTCTTCCTGAAATCCAACTTGGTGCACTGAGTAGAGAGGCTCAGAGAGAATGTACAGCTGAGCTTACCTTGCTGTATTATGGCTGGTTATGTTCTATATGTATGTTTGAGAAATGTGCCTGAAGCAGACTTAAAACAATTCTGGCCATGAGGTAGGAAATCGTAGTATTTTATGAATGGAGTAATAAAAGTGTCTTTATATTTCTGAAATTAAATTCACTTGAAAAGCCCTGTAGTGCTGGTATCATCTGGAATAATTACAATGATGCCTTCCCTTTTCAATTAACCTCTTTTAAAGCATTGTATTAGTGATTGTGGGTCATCTCAATGGGAGCAAAATTGTCACACACAGAGCAGAGTCAAACATGGAGTCAAAGTGGCACAAGTTGCACATTCAATCAGGAAATCACTGCTAAAAGTACTTCAAATTCCCTTCACCAGGAAAGAAAGTCTCCATTAGCATAATTATGAATTTTGTTTCAAGAGCTGAAACTTGCAGGAGAATAAAAATGAATATAAGATGGGGAATGGTGATGTTTCAGAGTTTTGTGGAATTTAAAAAAAAAAATATTGGGTAGTTGGTCCTACAGTTGCTCTGCTGACTTTTTTACACAAATCTGCACAGTTATTTGTGATCACAATGAGATGCTGGATAGGAAATTTTGAAATTCAGCATCTGCTTTTGCTTAAAACTTTTCATTGGTATGGTCCTGTTCTTTGAAAAAAATTAACATTAGTCATACATACCTAGACTTTTTAAAAAATAATGCCACATGGAATTAAGTGGTAAGTAATTAATGTACTTTAAAATTCACTATGTGCTAATTCTTACATTTGTCAACATCAGAAAAGCTTTTTAGGTTTAGTAAAGGACTTTTTTTTTTCCTAAGGACTGTCTTTATATCACTCTAGAGTCAGTGTCCATGAATAACAAATGTCATCAGTAAAACCTGACATAAATCTGACTACAAAAAGGTTACTATTTTGTATTTTAGATAACTTTCTTTCAAGTGCTCTACAAGATGTAGATGTTGTATAATTACTTAATATTCATTAATTAATTAATAATTAATGTTATTTATTTGCTACGGGCTTGCTATTGCTGGGCACATCAGGACTAATTTCAGTATTATCCAGAAAATCACTTCTTTGCAAGTCTGGTCAATCCAGGTGCCTAACTTCCGTAAGCAGAATCATTTAGTCTCTATTTTTCATTATTTTTTGTTAAAGGAACTAATCACATTTGGGAAAAGGACAAGTTTCTTCAGACTCAGGTTCATGAGTTACTGTCTTATTCTAATCCTAGCTGCCCAGTGTGGTTTTATTCTCTTGGCTCAAACAGAAGGAAATCATAGGGTATTTTGCTCCCCTCAAATTCTGTCAGGTGTAAATTGTACTTTCTCTTGATAGATCTTTAAGTCAAGCCTCTGTGTTCACTAGGAAAATCCTAGATGCAGTGTGAATTAGGCAGAGTTTGGGTGGTATGAGTCTGCAGAGGAGCCCTCCAGCTGCCTGGGGCAGCACTGGTGGAAGAGAAAGGTGAAAGGGTGTGAATGTCAGGCAGGTAGGACAAGGAGTGAATCATTCACTAAGGAAGTGCTCTACTGAGACGTCCTTGCAGAAAGATAGCACTGCTGATACAGGACCCTTATTGGTACCCCACTGATAAAGGCAGAGGAATTCTTTTTCTAAAAACCCTTATGTAAAGCCTAATCACTAGAATCAGTTTTTTCCTTTCTAAGGCTGTTTGGGGGGGGGATTTAGAGCCTTCTAAAGAAAGTGTGTTGTTATTTTTGACCCAAGCATAGGGAAAAAATGAATCCCCTTGTCTTTCAGTTGCTGACTTACAGGCACTTTAAGAACAAAAAAATTACAACCTCCCATTTGCATTTTTTATCTCTGTTCTTAGTAGACCTAAAATATGACAAGAAGCAGTAGCATCAGGACATCATGAGAAGGATTATTGAAATATTGTCAAGATATTAACATTTCACAAACCTTTCAACTCCTAATCAGACTCCACTTTCCAGCTTTCCTGCTTAATAAAGGAGAGGTTTGAACACTAATCCATTGATAATGAAAACCGGATGCCCATTTAATCCTTTACTGTCTCTACTTATTCTCCCTGCCTCCTGTCAGACTCTATGCAAGCACTACAGCACCAGCCTTGTTTAGTAAACTGCAAAACATATCTGAGACATAAACTTTCCTTTTAAATCTGGACTTCAAATGACATCCCAATCATTTTTGTATGTTGCCTTCTCTACTGAGTTATTGGGGGGGTGTGGGAGTAACTTCTCCAACCTTGGTGAGAATACTGCATATAAGTGTTATCTTTTACTGGGGGGGGGGAAAGACACATTTAATAGACTCTTGGGGGTTTAATTTTACGTAATTTGAATAGGATGAAGGTAAAGCAATATTTGTGGCTGTGAATTATTATTTATTTACATCTCACTGAAGATCCCCCCTAGATTGCTATGGTTGGGTCATATGCCTTCAAATATGCAGGCGAAACAGATGAATTGAAAATTCTGTTGACAGGTAAATGTGAATCATCTCTTTTCATTCAAAGGAAAATAATCAGGCTCTTTTCAAATAATATAAAATGTAAAATGATTGCCTTTTGGGGAGGAGGCAGGCTTATCAGCATCTCTTCTATAGAAAATGATTTCCATTTTGTAGCTGAAGGAACATATGCTGCAGCTTATCTTGTCACTTGACTGCAGTTTTTGATATTTATTAACAGTTGATTTCCTGTAGATGTTGTTTTTTCCTCTTCTCTCATCTCACCAATCAATTATTTTCCTGAAAATGACATATGCCCTTCTTTTTTATTCTCATTTCCTTAAAGAAGATTATTTTATTACTGGTTTCAAGAAGCCTTTGTAATGAGTAGTTACAGCCCTGGTTTTATGCATGATTTATAACAGTCTGTATCTGAGGCTCCACTTTCTCCTTTACCCAACTTTCCCCTGGTCATTTTTATCAAAGTCCATGAGCCTGGCATTGTGTAGTCATTGCAGCAAAGTATAGAAATGGTGAATTATGTCTTCAAAAAATTTAGTATTCATTAGAGATTACATGGGGTAAAGGTAAGGCTGACTAAAATATATACAATTTTACACAGCATCATCAAGAAGACTACTACAAAACTAGAGGCCTGCCACACATTAGCTTGCTGTCCTAGGAGCACTAGTGTTATGCATCTTTGACTGCCAAAATCAAGAGTCTTGTAAGCTATTGCTCCACAATTAGGCTTTCAAAGATTATTAAAAAAAACCCAACAAAAAAACACCAAAAAACCAAACCAAACAAAAAAAAAAACCCAACAAAAAAAAAAAACCAAACAAAAAAACCGCAACTTTTCCACATTCTTGCTTCAGATGTATCAGCTTGTAATTTTCATAGTCTCACATCTTTCAGTTCTCTGCTTTGGCCTTTGATGTATGTTGGGTTTGCACTGTTCTTTTTTAATGTGACTCATCTTGGAGAAATAGAAGAGAGTGGCTTATAATTTGCCCCCCTTTTTAGGATAATAAGACATGTTAGGAAAGGTATCTTCTTTGATCGCAAATTGATAAAGCATACTAAAGCCTTGGCCTGCTACTTAAAATGCCATTCTCCACACAAAGTGCACAAGAAGCTGCATCATAAAAAATTTTGTTCCTGAAGGCAGTACTAGATCTCAGATAATTTGCTTTCATGAGAACTGATTACATGAAATGTTCCTGCTTTGCTGTGTTACTATATTGCTTGTCTCTTCAAGCTGATACTTTAAAGTTGTTAATGCAAAGTTGCCCAAGATTGTTCTTGTCAAAACACCGTTTGTTATAGTTTGTCTGTGATAAAAGTGAGTGACCTAAAAAGAAAAATATTTGCTATTCTAAGTTTATAAAAAGTTGTTGCAAACATGTGCACAATATGCAAAATTATGCATATAATTTGTATAGGGGGGGGAAAATCATCTTTTAGTTACAAAAAAAAAGAAGAAAATTAATAATCCTGACATACCTAATTCAAAAACTATAACCAAATCTTGGACATTCATGAATTTTCTTGAGTCTTGGAAACAGAAATTTTTCAGTTGAGCTAAGATGTAAGAGCCATGTGACCGTAAATCTCCACAGAACAGGCAAAGCATGAGGGGACCATTCCTATATCAGTGTCAGCAGCAGAAGAGTGATGCAGACAGAAGCACAGTCAGGTTTCCAGCATTTTAACTCTCCTCACCTGATTTTCCTGTTAAAGAAACACACATCTACCTGTACCTTTCAAATGGTTAAATAATAATTTGCACTAGATTCCCTGAGCCTGTTCTGGCAGGTCCAGACCTAGAGGGAAGGAAGTAGGCGACTGGTGGAACAGGCTGAATGGCTACAGTAAAAGGTTACTTTGATCCATCTGCATTATTAATACAAAATTAAGAGACAGATGAAGTTCATGTTAATAATAGTTTAAAATGTTTAAGTTTAATAGAGGAAACAAAAAAATCAACCCAAAATCCAGTAATATTTGGAGTGAACAGTGCTAACTGCTCACTAGTTAGAATAGCAACCAGGCTGAAATGAACAGTGCAAGAAATGATACAAATTAAGCAATCATTAATTCAGTTCTCTGGTCTTGTGAACTGCAAAAATTCACAGTTTTTTTAAATTATCATTTTGATCTTAAATTATGCATGATAAATATTTAGTAATTTATAAATGTTTTCTTTAATTATTTGTTAATCTATTATTGCAACAGATTGTATAATGACTTACTATAATCTGAATTTCCAAAATAGCTATTGCTAGGACTTTCAAAAATGAATTAGTAATTTTAAACTCCCTTGTGCCATAAGATATTTTAAAGAGGATCTGTATGAAGGTTAAGGTAGTCTGTACAATTCTTACCCAAGCTGTTGCTGAATTTTTCTAAAAAACATGGTAGTTCTTAAAATTATTATCTATTTAGTACTACCATATCTCTCATATTTTTGTGTTTGTAAACTGTTTTCTGTCTTTATTTATTGTAAGTTACCCAACAAAGGCCTGCTTAGAAAACCAATGAACCTAATGCCACTGTATCATGTGTTTAAACAAACTAGAGTGCTAGGTAAACAAAACCTGGCTAATGTCATCGGAAAATAATGTAAAAGTGCAGTGCAAACTCAGAGGTTTTAGTGGTTTAAAACCTAGCTGTAAAGCTAAATCCCACTCAAGCTGTTGCTTTTCCCCTGCCCATTTGATAATGGAGGAATGCTAGGAAATATTCAAAGTAGCAATCATATAATACTGGAAATCACAGTACCCGCAGCAACATTATTAACAAAAAAAAAAAAAAAAAAAAAAAAAAG
>JAHLSL010013217.1:47731-177108 GCA_025920805.1 Petroica traversi
AAAAAAAAAAAAAAAAAAAAAAAAAAGAAAGAAAAAAGAAAAAAAAAAGAAAAAAAAAAGTTGTGCAAAAGAAAGAGGGTGTTTTACCCACAAAAGGATGTTCATCACCAAATCTTGCCACCATCCTCCAGAATACAAAAAATCCCCAAAACACCAAAGAACTGGGACAGAAACCGAACCCCTCAGAGCTTCATCTATGCTGTGCTGCCCACTCTTTTCTCTGGACTGCTGTGCTTGGCTGTGTTTGGCAGTGTTGGTGCAGCTGGTTCTATTCTGGCTGGGTTTTTGGGATCCACTGCCACTATCCTGGTGCAGAGTCTCTCCCAAAGCCAAACAGCAGTCAGGAGTCTTGTAGGGGGCTCCCCAGTGTGGCTCAGCCGTGCTTGGGGCTCCCCAGTGCCAGCACAGGACACTCTCCTGCTGCAGCTCTCCCAGTGCTGTGCTGAGTGGCAGTGCAGTCCTGCCCCCAGCACCTCACACTTTCCAGGGTAAGACAGGCAAACTTTCATAGCTTCATACCCTGAGCAATGACACGGATGGTATGGAATTAAATGTGCTAGAAACTCACCCACTTTTTCTCTGTACCCAGGACAGATGCATAAAACCTAAAATCCCCACCTGTTTTAGAAGAGTTCTTATTGCAAACTCTCAAATGCCTAATTTTTCTTACAATCAGTTCGTATATTTTACTTTTAATGTTTTCAGGACTTTTTTGTTGGTTTAGGGATTAAAAGAATAGTACCACTTTTGTCCCATGAAAATATCAGAGAAGAAGAAATAAAGCAAATGGTCTTCATTTGTACAAGCTGTAAAAAGGAATGTGGAAAACCAAGATATTTTAAATAATATGGCAATTTTTTTACATGTAGTAAGAAAAGTAATTTATTTTACAAGCTCTTTCTTTGTGAAGCACAGCAGTTACTATGCTTAGTACCTGTACCTTAGTACTATGCTTGAACACTTCTAGGGACAGGGCACCCACAGTTTTAAAGCAATACATTCCAGTGGCATAACACCCTCAAAGCAGAGAATTTCTGCTTTCTGTCTAATCTAAAACAACCCTCTTTTGGTCTTCACTTGGTTGCCTCTCATCCTATCACTATAATATCTGATAAAGAGTCCCTCCTCAGCTCTTTTGTAGGCCCTGTTAGGTGCTGGAAGGTGATATATGGTCTCCTCAAAGCCTTCTCTTCTCCAGGCTACACAACCCCAACTATCTCAGCCTGTTCTCACAAGAAAGGTACTCCAATCTCAAACCTACTCTAAAACTCTACTAAACTTCTGTGTGTTTGAAGGATTTTGTAAGAATTAGAACTTTTTATGGCTTTTCTGTATGTTAAATCTCAGCAAAATAATATTACTGATTTATGGATTCCACAGGAAAAGATACCAGATCTCGTGTATTTTATCAGGCCTGGATTTTGAAAAAAAACGAATGCCAAACATTGAAGCTATTATTTACTCCTATGGTGCTTTCATTTTAATTTGGAAAAAATTACCCATCCCACTATAAGATATATAGAAAAGTATATAAATTCCCATTTACAGACCAATATCTCCCTAATGAGGAACAAAAAGGTTAAACATGTCTCCTAAACCATTATCTTAAATTTTATATGAAAAGTATGGACATAAAATGGTGACTCCCTCTATTAACTTGCGTTCTTATTTAATCAAAAATCTGAACAACACATCAACATTCTCTCTTTTCTATAGTAATTTTGAAAATTCCTAATGCCCCTGAAAATTAGGCATTCATGAGATACAGGTGTTGTGCAAATTTGCATAGACACCAGTGTGAATTAGACTCATGACCTGCCTTTGCTCTTCTAGTTTTAATTTTTGTTTGAAATAACAAAACTGATTTTATGAATTCCTTAAACTATTTTCAAAGAGTGACTATTTTATTTTCCTTCACCGTCCTATGACTCCATCATAAACATTCAAAATTCAGCAGCTAGTAATACTGTTTCCAGCATGTGAAATTCTGGAGGCAAAAGGAGCCTGTCTCTTGCTTGAGCAGCTGAAATTAGACTATCACCAACAACATATAAATTATATCTCACATATTCCTTTTTTATCAGATAATCATTCAAGAAATTTTGGTTTCCCAATAAGTCACTTAACCACAGCAGTGAAACTGGGGAGCTGTTCATTGTCTTTCAAAAGAGATTAAGTTTTGGCCTTCAGCCAGTCAGTCTGAGCCAGCACTAATATAATTCACAACTGGAAGAAGACAATCAATTAATCAATACTATAATTTGGAACTGACCACAGCACTAACACTCATAGCTATTAGACTTACTGACTGACACCTTTTAGGATTAATGAGGTAGCAAGAGCAGACAAACTAAAGATTAATTTAAAGACTTTTTTGTTCTCAGATGGAGCTGTATTTTGTCATTTTTTAACTTAGATATGTCATAGAGAAACACGAATGTAAATACAGAGTATTGAAAATAGAAAATTGCCCTACCACTGATGGATTAGAAGCACTCATAGATCTCCTTTAAAGATTTCCTTGCTGATTTAAAATGAGCCAATTCTACGCTAGCATCCATATTGTCTCATTAGAAAATATAAACTCCATTTTAGAGAAAGATGGCATTTCCATTTTGACTTGCACATTGGTTTGGATTTTTTTTTTTCTGGAATACAGGTCAAACCTCATGGTTTCAGGATTTCCTGCCCAATATGCTTTATCCCAGGGCTGTTAACACAGTGTCTTCTTGAAAATACTTTACAGTCTCTCCAGTTAATCTTTAAATATATAGCTTCTGGTTAGTTTTTCACTAGACCAATTATGGCTCCATTGATGACACTAAATCATAGAATAATTGAATATCCTGAGCTGCAAAAGACTCACAAGAATTATTGAGTCCAATTCCTGTCTGTACACAGGACTACCTCAAGAGTCACACCATACGCCTGAAAGCACTCCTTGAACTGTCAGGCTGGTTCTGTGACCACCTACCTGAGGACCATCTTCCAGTGCCCAGCAACCCTCTGGGTGAAGAAAATATTCCTGATATCCAGGCTAAATCCCTCTTCATGTAAATTCAGGCTGTTTCCCTGGATCCTTTCACTGGGCATCACAAACAAGGGGTCAGTGCCTGCCCTTCCCTTTCCCTTGTAAGGAAACTGGACTGTGGCAGTGTCCTCCCTCAATCTCTTCTCCAGGGTGAAAAAGCCAAGTGACACGAGTTTCTCCTCATGTGGTTTCCCCTCTAGACCTTTCATTGTCTTCATGGCCCTCATTTGGGCACTCTCCAATAGCTTCATATGTCTCTTATACTGTGGCACCTAAACCAACCCCCAGCACTTGAGGTGAGGCCACCCCAGTGCAGAGCAGAGTAGGGCAATCCCCTCCCTTGTCCTGCTGATGCTGTGCCTGATGCACCCCAGGATATGGGTGGCCCTCCTGGCTTCCAGGGCACTGCTGAGTCAAGCTTTCCATCAACCAGGACCCCCATGTCCTTTTCCATAGCACTGCTCTCCAGCCTCTCATTCCCCAGTCCATACTCACATACAAGCTTGTCCTTTCCAGGTGCAGAATCCGGCACCTGTCTTTGTTAAACTTTGTGTGCTTGGTGAGAGTCAAGCCCTCTAATTTGTTTACTTCTTTATCAAATGAATTTTTACCAAAGCAGAAGTTAGCAAATACATTACAATAATCAAGGTCTCAATTTTATTTTTAGAATTTTTACAGGTTTATTCTTGTCTTCTTTTAGGATAAAAAGAATTCAGGATCTGTAGTATCTTGCATATGAGAGTGGAGTAATGCCATCTCGGTCCTTACTGGCAGGGTAATGAAGCCCACATAAACTCCAACTGACAAAAAAAAAGTGTCTGTTTGCATCCTGCTGGCTTGTTATCATGCATTTATTACACAGAAATTGGTTACCTTATCAGTACCTTTCATGGTGCTGTGCATGCAGTTGCTTCTGCAGCTGTTCATGTCTCAGCTCTCAGCTTTAAGCTCAGAAGCAGGAGCCAATACCTTTTCAGAGGAGCTGGATGAGAGCCTGGAAAACACTGTCCCAGTTAAAAGCAGTTTTTTTCTGGTAAACTAAACTGTAATTTTCAAATATCTTAGTTTAATCTTATTACCTGATGTAGACACAATGCAGCAGCAATGGTACCCATCCTTAGCCTACAAAAAGTTCTCTTTTATGAACATATAATAATTTCAAATGCTACCATAATAAGGCATGAAAATGATTGGTCTTTGGCATAAGAAACCATAAATCAGTCTTTCTAAAGACCTGGATTCCAATATCAGTGAACCCAGACCTTCAAAAAACATTGAGCTCTAAGACACGCAATCTCAATTCTTTCTAACTTTTGTGCAGTCTCCAAGAGTAGAAAAAACTTAAAGAAATATCTAGATGATCTCTCTGTTAAAGACATTATATGACTTCTGTCCATCTTTGGTGCCTAATAACCTTTAAAATACATATATATATATCGAATTTTACATGAAACATTGGTCATGTGGAAGATTAAACGAGACTGATTTCTGATCGACATAGATTCCTGTATATAGAGTTTGTTTCACTATATTTTCTTACATACACCTGATTCTGATGTATATAGAATTGCATAGTCATTTATTTAGCATATGATGGGTGAAATATTCTCATTTTTAAGAATCAAAAAAGTTCCCTGATTCCCTTTAAAAACAATTAAATTTAAAAGCAGTGAAAAAGGAATAGGTGTTTTTAGTTGAGTTATTTTTCTTTACTTTCCACCTCCCACTGCTGATCAATCATGTTTAAGATTTTTTTTGAATATTCATTTTAATTTAATTTTTTTCTTAATCAATGTTATCTTAATCAAAACCCAAAACAGAAGGAGGGATGAGGAAAGCATGGAAAATGTCCACCCAGGGAATACAGCTAGTTAACCTATATACAATTGGTTTGGATATAGTGTAGGTAGATTGGTAGATATATCAGGCACTTAGTTAGTTTCAGTTAATGCACCAATGGGCTTTCACTCTTTATTCTCTCTGTGTCTATATGTATAAATAGTATGTACATATGAATACATTTACCTGTGCATATGTATGAGTTATGGTTACACACTAATTGACAGTACTGTTCCTATGTCTTTTCTGGTTATATGTGGTAGATAGCCAAGAGCAAAAACACAATACAGAGTGTGCATATAGGGCAACAGCATCAGTACTTCCCCAGTAACAGCACTCAGTGAGCATCTGTACTGTCTTGGGACTTGTAGGGGAACCCTACCTATGGAGTCTCCCTCCTTCAGGCTGCAGTTTACACAAATCAGTTATCTTGGTTTTGGTCTTATTGACCCTTGCCATGCTTTCTTATGTCCCCCTTCCTCCTCTTCATACACCAAAAGCTGGCTCATATCCCATGATTTCTCTCCTTTGATGTCAGCAATGGACCACTGTTGACTGGTTTGTAGCCTAGGGACTGATGTATCTGCTACTCCTGGCTTTTCAAGGTCCACTAGGACCCATTTTTATTCTGGCATAAGAGATGGCTCATTCTACAGAGAACAGCTACATGCTATTATTGTTTGTTAGTCCCTACACGTATATGTCTTCCAGAAGTGTTTTAACAGGGTATATTACATAAAAAGACACATTTAGCTAAAACTTAGACAAATTTACCCTATTACGCTTCAGTACCATGAAAGTATCACGCAAAGGTTGTTTAGGTATTAAAATGAGAAAGACACCAGGGCTAAGGTTTCTTGAGTTTTAGTCTCAGTTTAAGCTTTTTGGCCACTGCAGGGAGCTCTTTGGGCTTTGCAGAACCTAATGTATATTTGCAAAGGAAATCAGTAGCTAATTTTAGTAAAACTTATTGATGTAGTAGCTAAACGATTCCTTCTACAGACAGAAACATTTCATATGCATATCCTGTATATTGTCACACATCCTGAACAGGTTTCTTGTTGAGATTACGGTCTGATTAAAAAAATTGTTAAAGGCTAATATTTTAGCCTCTGTTTTAATGCAGCTAATGTTTTCACTTTGGCAAGGAAAAAGTGGTATAGTAATAAATGGCTGTAACTGTTCTGACTATTATTAGCTGGTAGAACAATGGTAAAGTATTCTTTAATTTATCATAGTACTGCAAGCAGTCACTATGAAGACCCTATTGTTACAGCTAAGAAGAAACTTTGAAGTGGAAAAAGCTGCTGCTCTGTATCACGACCATTGACCAGTTCCCTGGATACACTTAGGTACACCTGACTAAAGCTTTCATTGGAAAATGGATTGCTTCAAGTAACTCAGAAGGCCTAATATATAGTCTACCTCATTTATTTTTCAAAGATAGTGGAGCCAGTCATCCCAGCAAAGTGGCAACATTTTTCTCTCTACACACAGGGAGAAAAAAACTTCTCAGCTGGCTCTGCTGGTACTGTACTGAATATAATCAGCCTCCTTTTCCTTCATCCAGAAAGCAGAGTAGGGAAAACCTATGGCCCAGTTTATTTTATCTATCCAGTTGTCTTATGATCTTTTCCCTCTAAAACATGTTGGCTCTCTGAAGAGGAAGAGACATCTATTACCTGAAAACAGGAATAGTTTGAAAGAACTGGAGAAATAGGACAGAGATAGGCATAGCTCAGAAAAAGGTCTCGATACATAATCTTATTTATGTTAGCATACTTTTAAATGTATGAATGTTGCAGACTAGCTAGGAATTTTAAATTATAATCATATATAATCAAACCCTAATATTTATATTATATATTACATCAATTTATGCAATAAAAACAACCATTATAATAATTATTATTTTAAGAAAAGCTCCTCTTTAGTTCTTATTTTCTTCTCAATTATGATTAATATGCATGCAGAACACCCCACTCTATTACTCAAGAAATGTGCTCTGCATTCACACTAGTATCTCCTATCTGTGGAATTAGCCTTCAAATATTGACTCAGAAAAATGTGGAATTCCATTTACTGACCTTTATTGACTTCTTAAATATGCTGGTATACAGTTAAAATGAATTTAGCTGTGGTGGTTTGGTTTGGTTGGTTTGTTTGCTTTGGTTTGCTTTGGTTTGCTTTGGTTTGCTTTGGTTTGCTTTGGTTTGTTTTTTTCTACTAGAATATCTGTAAAGTGTAGGAAAGGATTTTCAAAACCTATATACTATTAGTGATGCACTTCTGTCTTCAGCTTAAGTTCTGATGACACCTCTCATTTTCTCCAAGGGGGAGAAAAGCAGAAGGAATTACACAGCATAACTGACTGACATTGTAATTGAAATTCAATAAACAATTCTGTTGGCAATACATAGACAGGAATAGACTATGGCTCACTCCCTTTTAACTGTGCTGATGCTTTGTCAGGCTAATCAGAGTTGCCTTTTAGAAATGAAGACCAGCTGATAATAGAAGTCCAAGGACACAGTTCTGTCAAATATGATACTACTGTCACCAAAGAGACTGTTCACTAGACAAATATGCTTTAAAACAGTCTTTTTACTTCTGTTGAGTCCTGGGACGATTCCATCAAATCAGGGATTTTACTGTATACATATTTCTGAGTATGTTTTGTTAAAAATTATGACTGTATGGTTAGGCTTCTGTGAAGAGCTTGGAGAAAATAGTGCTATGTTGCAGCTGGCCCAACAGCTGCTGTAACTGCTTATCTCAAGAGCCTATATTTTCAAGTACATATTTTCAATGGTGCTTTGTAATAAATCATTTTCTCACTAGTTTTAATACCTTATTAAAGGTATCAAAATACATTTACACTTTCAAATCCATTATCATGCAGGGTTTTTCAAAAATTTTGGAGAATACTTGAAATGTAAAATAAATAGTGATCTTACTACAGATGTCCTTAGGCATTCATCCTGTGACATACTCAATACTACCAGGAATATAATATGAGACAGATGGTTTCCTCTGCTGAACTGGAAGCTGAATCTTCTAGGTACTTTTTAAAATTAATTTTACATTTTGATGTCTTTCTACTTTTTATTTGCTATTAAAACCCTTCTGTTCTGTAACCAATGAAACATCTAAGCCACACATTTTCATCTGCACATTGAAAAAATTTAAGAAATGTAAATCTTAACGGAAATAACAATGAAATCGCATTAGAGGTGTTCTTTCTCCTGTAAAGAAAATAAAAATGTGGATTAAAGCTGTATCTGTGAGGCCTTAGGATTTTAGCTTTTATATTTTTCAAATCCTGTACTGCTTTAGGGCATAACTCCAAGCTCCATATAGAGTGTTAGTTAACTGTCTTCACATTTTGGTCAACATTGGACAAATCAATCCCTCTAGGCCTGAAACTCAAGGACATCCTACTACCTCAGGCCCCAAAAAGTAAAAACAAAAATGAATTGAGGTGAGGACAAAACTGGGGCTGTATGACTTCATCACCTGAAACTATAATTAAGGGATTGACCACTGATATGCAAATGGACCAAACTTATATCTGTCTGAAAAACTCGTGACCATTTTCCATCTTGGGTGTAACCTCTGGAAGGCTTCTGACTGCCCAAGGTGTACCAGTTTGAAGGCCTTTAATAAATACCCACTTTATTCTCTTAATCTTATCTAGCCTCTGTTCTAGGTAGCCACTCCAAGGCATCAGCTGAGCTGCTATGATTTCTTACTTCTAAGAAAGTCTAGCATTTAAGGCTAGCAAAGGTCTTCTACTTCTTGTTTTAATTTTCATATGCATTTTGAAAATGCACAAAGGTACAAATAAAGAATACCTTTCAGCAATTTGGTTTCCTAATAAATAATTTGATTTTATTTCTTCATAAGAAACAAGTTAATACAGAATGGAATGGGTAAATAACTACTATCTTTTTTCTGATTATTTAAAAAAAAATAGAGTCTCCATATAGGAAACATTATTTTCTAAAATAAGTAACCACTTAGTGGGATAAACTGAGAAATTGCTAAATTGCTAGACAGTTAGGAGGAGTCACTAAAAAAAAAAAAAAAGGAAAAAAAGGGGGAAGGATCACAAAGAGGCCTTACATATAGATATTTTGTGAATTTGTTTTCTTTATAAAGGTTTTGACAGTCAATAATTAATTTCCTAGAAAAAGTACCATTCTTCTCAAGCCCTTTATAAACACATTTGGGTTTCACAACTATGGCTTTTTTTCTGGGCTGTTTTCTGATTTGTCATCCCTGGTGTAAAACAGAGTATAGAACAGATAATTTGTGTGTTTGTCTTATGATTTGATAAGACTATGTGCATGAGTAGTAATTCTGAGGATGTCAGCAATAATATCTTGACAAGGAGTTAAAAAAAAAAAAGTTCTGGCATCTTTTCTTATTGAAACACAAAGGTGATTAGATGGTATGAAGATATAGGGAATGTAACTTGACCATAATACCAGGAGAAGAGACAGAATATTTTCCTACAACAACAAAAGAGGGGGAAAAATGTCATCTGTGATTTTGTACTTATATTTCTATAATAAAAAAACCTCATGAAACTTTTTCCTCTCTTTTATACGCAAAAATATCTTACTAGGCCAGTGGGCATCCTGTAAAAAGAAAAGTTTCTCAGATAATATCTGATCATTAGATAGAAATGCTTGCAAGGATGTTATTACATTTGGCATTACACCAAATGACCTCTTCCTACAGAATGGAAAGAAAAATATTAAAATAACTGTACTATAATTTGGCAATATTTCAGGAGGAGGGAAGCTGGAGGGACTTGGACATATTTTGATTTTATTAAAAAATTAGAGGAAAATACAATAAGAAGTTATATATCAAATTATTAAAACTTTTCTCTTTCATTTATATTTCTAAGCTCATAATCATAAGAAATGTTGTAGTTTTTGTAAGATATATCAATACTAAATTTATTTAATTAATTATTTTAATGTTGATTTTGCTTCTATCACAAATAGTGTGCTTGTGTACCCCAGCAATACTTCCACTTCAAAGATATTGCTGCAAGTTCTTCAGAATTATAGAAAAGGGTTATAAAATATAATCCTTGATATTTTTTGAAAGTTCTGAAGGTAAAATCCTGTTAAAGGCCTATGGCTGCATAACTTGAAGATCTGTACCTGAGGTATTCCTAAATTCTTCTTGAAAAGGGATTAGGTCTTGGCAAGTTTTTAATTCTTGTATTCCTGGTGCTCCATTATTCTTTCACTTGAGTGCTGAAGATCATTGGCATTGTACATGGCAGATCTCTTAAGCAGCCAAACAATTGATTTTGTGAAGACTTTATGTTCCCTGGACACAAAGCTATGTGTAAAGTATATAACTCATTAAAGCAAAAAGGGAAAAGAAAAGCTGAAATGCAAACAATCAGTTGTTCTTCTCCACAGCTACCTACAACCAAGCACTATTCTCGAGCTGCAAAAGTTCCAATCTAATGAATGTCTGTCATTGCAGATGGGTTAAATCCTAATAAACCTATGTCTAATGAAAGGTTCAAGTCCTCCTTATATATATATATTTTTTTAATGTGCATTTTTCTATATTTATATTTAGAGAAAATAATACATGCAATCCATGTGGATGATTATGCACTAGCAAGGCATGCTGAGTCTACTGTAATTACTAAGGTTGCCTTTGGTGTTTTAATATAAAGAACCTTAAACTATGCTATCTGTAGTTCAGTGTAGTTCTTTTTCAGATTTTTTTCTTTTAAATAAATACAGTAATAAAATTCTATGATATTTTAATGGGCTTATAATAGTAGAGTGCACACGCTGAACATGATTCATGTGTCCTTACCAAAATGAGTTTCCCTCCTGTGGTTTATTCCTTGTTCTTTCTCTCTTCCCTTTAAACTAATATCATAATGATATGACTATCTTGGAAGATGAGGCTGCAACACATGCCTGTCCAAAGGCTGTGTCATTCATCAGTAAGGCAGATAATAATGCCAGAGTCACAATAAAATTTTACTTTGGGATGACAGAATATGTTTTGCACCACATAAGTTCAGCTTTGGCTTCTAGTATTTTTTTCAGATCACAAATATCACTCATATAGTTCTTTCTTTTAATCAAGAAGGATCACAGTCTGATTACATATAAAGCATCATCTTCGTACTCATTATACAATATAGCAGTTAACACCACCATTGCACATTTTTGCAAAGAAAATAGAAAGTGTCATAGAAATTGAAATCACACAATAAATTTAGAGAAACTATAGGCATTTCTTTTCTTTAGAAAAATAGATGTGTGTCCTTTTAATGATATTTAGAAAATGGAAAGGATATCAGTTTATATCTATCTCAAAAAGTGAAAGAGCCTCTTTCATGCAAAACTTTGAGAGGAATACACACATAAGATTTCACTCAAGAGGCAAAGTGCTTCTGGAATTAATAAAATTTTGCAAATGCTAATCTCCAGAAGTCCTAATGGAAATAATAAAAATATCTTTTTAGGTATTACTTGTTCCTCCTTAAAGTGCTCCTGCAGAGGAACCATCGACAATATCTGATCTCTTGCTTTTGGCCAAAACAAGTTATCAAGCAATGTTTTACCAGTCACTAACGTATTTTTGAGGCTCTCATAAGAGAAACAATGGCTTGGTATGAGACATTGCCATCCCTATAAAAGCACTAGGGGTGATTTAGTATTTGGATCTTAGATGTTAAAGCAACAAAAACTTCAGAATTCATGAAAATATGAGTATTCTGAATGCATATACCTTGATTCATTCATGTGTCAAAATTTCCGTATTATAAAATCTGCTTTGCATGTCAGCATTTATCTAAACAGCTGATAAGGAAATACTGATTTAAGTCTCAAAAGCCTGAAACATAAAACTTGTTGAAGCATGAAGTTCAAATTAATTTGGAGATTCACAAATATTCACACATCAGGGATCACAGCACTATTTCCTTTTTTGTTTCTTTCTTTTTTTTTTTTTAATAAAATGTGTCAATACCATAACGCTCACATGTAAACAAGGTCAGATTTGAAGTAATGCTTGAAGGCATTGTTTGTCAGGTGGGAAGTTCCATATTTCTGACTTGCTTGGGATGCCAGGAGCTGAGAAAAGGGAGTGAAAATAGTTAGAGGGAAATTCTTCCTCCTCAACAGGAAACAGTTGCACAGATGAGAAGTCCATTTAAACCTCACATGTACTTGTTGGACTCTGATGGCTTTAGAAATTTCATATGATTTTTTAACAATATTCTGTCATCTTACTGGAGAGAAAAATGTTAACTCCCTCCCCCCCAAAAAAACCCAAAACAAATAATCAACCAAACAAAACAACGAAAGAAAAAGAAAAGGGTAGCATCTTTTAGAGGGGAGTGGTATGATGGACTTGGACTCTGCATGCTTCAGAAAGCATCCTAGATATTTAGTTTATTTTCACATTGTGTTTACCTATTTACAGCTCATTTTCTGTACAGTCAACAAATCAAAATTAAAACCTTATATAATTCAATATATTAAATATTCAAATATTAATAAATTATGTTAAATTATGTGTTAAATAATATAGAGTAGAAAAGAAACCATCAATTTTCTATGTGAAGTTAAAAGAACAATGGTCTGCAGAGGGAACTTTTGACGATAAAAGGAATCTTGGATATTAAAAGCGAAGAGGTTTTGTTTTTCCCAAATATTTTTCTGTCTTAAATGTAAACAGTATGTATTTTGCTATGAAAATAACTACCTATTATCATAAAAATGTATTTAACTAAGATATGGCACTAATTGGATGGATTTAGATACTTTTTTTATTCACATAAGTCTTCACAAAAGTGCAAAGCAGGAAGGTAATGACCTTTCTTCAAATCCATTACAGGGCATGTATTTCTATAAAGACAAAATCTTGCATGGCACCAAAACATTCCTGAAGAAACAATGCTGACAATTTTAAAGGAGACACTATATTTCATACTTTTAAAAAAGAAACACTGATTTAGTTAGAATCTCATTTTATTTATAATACCCTGTTGATTTTAAAGCAGGCTCTTTAATTGAAAAGAAATTTCTAATATCACTTTCTAGTAGAAACATTAAAATAGGCCACTGTATTTATGTGTATCAGTCATCAGTTTCTAAGTAATACAGAACTTAACAGATGTAAAAAATTTCATAAAATAGCTCTCTAATGTGTTCAGCAGGGTTCAATTACTTACAGAAGATGGGAAAATATTATGTGTGTGCCTAGAAAGCATTCTTCTGCCATGAAAACTGCCTGGTTGCCTTTTCTTGTCATGACTGAAAAGTCAGTTCAGTGTGCTTGCACATACACTCTAGTTGTAAAAATGAGGAATTTTTACCAACTGAACAATGGCTAAAAATAATCTGTGTGCACTAATATTTGCAGCATTTACAGGGATAGTGAAGGGATATTTTTAATACAGGAAAATATTTTATCCAAATTTCATTAACATAAATTGAAAATCTATAAAATATATTTAATTACATAAGATTTATGATTATTAAAACTATTCATCTGCTTTAACACTGACTTCAAGAGCTAATTACTCTACATTTCAGGACAATGAATCTGTGAGTTACAACTTTGGCATTTATTCAGTTGCGTGAGTGCATGACTTTTATGTTTTGACAGCATTCTTTTTTGGGCTTTTAGAAACATGTTTGTCAGTGCTGTCTATTCCAGTAGGTAACACTATATTTGCAAAGAGCCCCCTGTGGCTGGATGCACAATATAAGGGTGCGGACATGTGTGACCATGTGCACTTGCACATATGTTCTTTCTCTACTTACAATATAATGAAAACCTATAACCCAAAGGTGCCCATAAAAATGACTAGAGAGAGGAAAATATCCTCATTGGCTCTGAATTGGCTGCCAATTGTACTTGTTATGCATAATAGGAGCAGCAATTTTTATAATTTTTTTAGATTTAAGATAGCATATTGACTGTAACTACTAATTTTTTTTGGTGCAACAGGTATTGAGTAAATTTCTAATGCATCAGTAAGACCATCATTGTTTAAAGGCAAGATATTTGTCTTTAAAAGTAGGTCCACTTTTTTTACAGGGATTTTGGAAAATGGTAATGAGTTGCAATTTCAAATATAATTTGCTTTGAACTGTGTCTTTTCACACAATATTAATGTGTGAGTATATATGCATATATATAAAATATCTGTCCCTTTCAGTTTACTTCTCATCAGTGTTGATGTTGACAGCAGTCTTTAACTCCACTGCAATTGTTTTTTTAAAGTGATAGATTTCACTAGACTGCTATTACAACCACAGAATGATAGGAATGATTTTAAAATGTGATGAAACTATTTTCTTATCTTGCTTAATGACAATGTTGCCTATGCAGTGTGCCAAATTACCATTAAGGGATATTTTAAATCACTTCAATAAATCTTAAAATGATTTTCAGATATCACTTAATGCTTTCCAGTTGACATAACAAATGAACCATTTCAGATTTCATTGAAAGCTCTTTAGTATATGTCATCAGTCTGTTTTGGAAGATTTTCAAAATGTGACAAATTGCAGTAAATCATTTTGAGACACCCCAGCAGCATTTATACAATTCTAAAGTATTATGAGAGCTTTGTAAATCATTGTAGATTTCATATCAACTCGTGGTTTTGTCACATAACAGAAGCAACAGAAATAAAAAATCTATCTCGATGAAACATTCCCTTTTCTGTCATATCATTTTGTTTAACAGTTTTTTGTGTTGACATGTTATGAATCTGCAATGATGAGAAGAGCTAGTTTCAAAATTAGTTTGTCCAAAATTTGTATGGGATGATGTAATATCAGAGTCGTCAGGGAGGAACTGACCACGTTATTGTTGCCTGTAGAACAATGCTGGTCTTATACTAGCTATGGTCAATATGTGGAAAATGTTTTTTTTTTAAATTACATAGCTAGGGAAAGCTGTTAAAAAGCATTTATAATGGATAAAATATAGAAATTGCTGTGATTTTTATTTTTTCATTGGCAAAACATATGCAATATAGACTGAGAAGTATTTTTTCACCTTGATTTTTTCTTAAGAGATGCACTAAAAATATTACAAAATATGATATTATTATTTGTACCATGCCTGCAAAATAAAAAATACAATAAAGTATAATAAATAACAAACCTAGTATTACCACTCAAATTATTGTGCTGACATTCACTAATATTACTCATTTTAGAAAAAAGTTTTCTGGGTCTATTTTTATTTCATCATCTACCCATAATTGAATATCTATGTTTCTCTTTTTTTGAACTGCAAGTCTGATTCAAAGGTCAAAACTGACTGAATCTTATTCATGTCACCTCACTGATACTAATAAAGAAACAATTGTGAATTTTTTTTCTGAAAACTTTATGGATATCTATGGAAACTGATACTACTTCTTCCAGAATCCAAAGAATCTCATCAGATAGAGAAATATTCATATTGAAAGCCATTAATAAAGACAATAATAGAACCTAAACAACACAAAATAACAGACAAATTTGTATAACCATTTCCTGATCAGAGAAGCCTGATGGGGTAGCAATACTATAGTCTGCATTGGATGCTCAAACGACTACAGAACAGAAATGGCAAGTGCCGTACCATGTGTGATAGACAATTTCTTGCACAGCTTTACCACTGTGTTTAATTCCTGACCTGTGAAGCCTTACTTTTCAGGTCCTAGGCCTCTCAGGAGCACAGATTATCAGTCACGCAGAAATGTATTCTGATTTTGTGATATAGACAAATGTTCACTGAAGATTAAATTAAGAACCAAACTCACTGCATGTGTGACCTAGTATAAATGTCAACATGAATTGCTGGTGAAGAAAAGCTGAAGCGCTGAACAGCCATGGCATCTACTTTCATAATGTCTAGGGTTGTGTTTTTAATTGCATTTCCTCTTTTGCTAATCTCTGTTAGCAAAATCTGGGAAGACATGTCTGCCAGCATTTTTAGCATGATATATCAGAGGTAAGGAGTACAGAAAAGGAAAAGGGCTCACAACTTTTTTCCTATGCCTCAGAGAGTGACTCTTGCCTCTTAAAGAGAAAAAACATCTTCAGGTTACTTTATCATCATAGACACCTTGCTATCCTATATGAATGGAATATTTTCTGACATCTACAGCTTAGGAGGAAAAAAAAGGTATTGAATTCAACTTCCATCAGAGTGTTTCATTAGGTTAGAAGAGTAATATGTTTGTTCCCTATGCAATACATCATGTTCTTTCCTACAGTAACACTTGTACCATGAAAAACTACCACAAGAAGGGTAGCCATTAAACCTCCGACAGCTGCTTTTAAGCTTCTCCCAGTAATGAAATCACACAGGAGTGGGGAAGGTGTAGGCAAATGCTCTTGCCTTTAAAAATCCATCAAATTTATGTGAAAAAATATGAACATGAAAATGCTGTAAGGAAAGCAATTTTATTGTTCCACTAAGTTGTTTAAAAATGAAAAATCTATGATACTGGGTTTATATAAACAAGCAGTAAGTTTCAGGGTAGACCATGTACATATATTTTACTTGCATTCATTGCACATACTTGCTGTCTGTTTTTCTTTACAATGATCAGTGTGTCACTTTTCTCTGAAAATCACTTCTCCAATAATTTTATCCACACTGTCTTTGTTGCAATTTCTTCTTTGGTTTCTTTTTAAGTTTCTAACGTTAGATACCCTCAATAGAAACCGTTTAACTAAAAAAAATTTAAAAATTAAAACTAAAAAAAATTTTTAAAGAGAGAGAGAGAAAAAAGAAGGACACAAAAAACTCATCCCTTCTTTAAAAAGCCAAATCATCTGAATTCTTCAAAGCAATCAGTTTGTCAGCTTTTTCTCTTGTCTTGGAGATAAACTTCTGATTTAGTTTTTTTGTGGGAAGTGGGAATTTTGCCAGGATTCTCTATTTAACCCTACCTAAATCCACAAAATATATCTTACTCCACAAGTAATTAGTAAGTAAAATAATATTATGGCAACCATAGGCTGAAAGAGTATATTTTTTAAATAATTGGAAAAGACTAAAAGGGAATGTTTGATTTCAATATTAACTCTGTTTAAAATCTTAAATTAACTCTTTGAAAAAGTAAAAAGACAATGTTAAAATTCACAATATTGTTTGGAATGAGTTGTGAATATAAGTCAGGGCAGAAAACAGACATACATAACAGATTAGAGTGATTTGTATAAAAAAGAAAAAAACTGTAACTGAGTCCCCAGAAAATGAATGCTCCAAAGACAGTGCTTTTCTGTCTAGAAAGTACTGGGAAACATGAATGCTGAGAGAAAACACAGAGGATAATACTGAAATTATTGATGAAAATATGTTAGGACTAATTATCAGAAATACGCTTCCTAAGGCTTTTATCTAGAGAAGGATAATATTTTGACATGAAGTATCAAGGTTTTGTGTAGTTTGTAGTCTTCATGTATGGTTTCAAAAATGACATTCCTAGAAATATGGTCTATTTCTTTTTTGTGTTTTTTTGCCAAGCATATGCCATTCCTTAAGAAACTTAAAATGAAACATAGTCTTTGCCTGGTATATTTGGTTAGCTCAGAAGAGTTTCCACGATTTGCAGAACATTATGGTATGAGAAGTTAAAACTCTATTGCTCTTTTCATTCATTTTAAGAAACTACTACTTCTTTGGATGCCATAAAGAGCACGAAAAATTCCAGGAAGTATCAATTACATGGCTTGAGTCTATTACTTATGCTATCTTAATTTTAAGAGCATGTAATAGATTAAACCAAGTTAAATTAGTTAGACCCAACTAAGAATACCTCATGAATTAATATCTTGGTCTTCATTGTTCTGTTAACTCCAATATATTAACTGTCCTGAAACTTTGATAATTATTTTCTGCCAAATTATAAACAAATCACTTTTAAACAATCAATAAAACAATCAAAGCAACTCTTCCGAAAGCAAGTGTCAGAAAGAAAGCTGAATTTTGCAAGGCATGTAAAATATTTTAAAATGAAAAAATTTCTTTGAGAAGTTTTGACAAATCTGAAATTTGAAATAGAAACCTGATATGTGGGAGGAGTCTGTGAAGGAATCGTAGCTGATTTTTCTGCTACCTCTGTTTTAATGGTCTCCTCAAGCTCCTGAAAATCTACATTTTCCACTTTTGCAGAATCAAATATACTTGCTAATAACTGTGTGTTTTATCTGAATTGAGTATGATTTAGGAGGTTGACACAACTTCAAAAATCAAAATGCTCACACACTTATGAGCTTAGTTTAGTCTCAGAAAATTATCAGTTTTGAGGAACATATTTTCTTTATTTCTTTTATATTTCCTTATTTTCTTATCCTTAGCAATAACAATTAGAGAAAACTCTGTTAACTTGGAGTCTCACCAGAGGTTCTGATTCTACGTTGTTTTCTCATAATCTTTAACTCATAAAACTAGCAATCTTGCAACTGATGAGAGCAGCTCTGACTGCAACCATCCATCCAGTTCCTTGTCTGACTAATAACTCATCCATCAATGCATATGTCTCCAAATTAATGGCAAGAATGTTGGGGGAGACTGAATCAAAGGCTTTAAAGAGTCCATTAGAAGAAGATGACATGACAACCCACCCACAGTGCTGCTTCCAGCTCTGGGGACCCCAGCAGAGGAAAGACATTGACCTGTTGGGGTGAGTCCTGAGTTGGACCACAAAGATGATAAGAGGCAGGGAGCAACTGTCCCATGAGGAAGGGCTAAGAGAACTGAGATTTCTCAGCCTGGGGGAAAAAAAAAAATAAAAAATAAAAAGTCTTCAGAGTGACCTAATTAAATTACATACTTGGAAGAAATTCTTTTCTGTTAGGATGGTGAGGCACTGGAACGTGTTGCCCAGAGAAGCTGTGGATGCTCCATCCCTGGAAGTGTTACCTGAAAGGCCAGGTTGAATGTGATTTAGGGCAACCTGGCCTAGAGGAAAGTTCCATGGCAAGACTTTGGATCTAGATGGTCTTTAAGGTGCCTTCCAACCCAAGCCATTCCATGTTTCTATTACATTAGTTACTCTTGCCTCTTGCAGTCAGTCCTTCACAGAAGACCACTAGATTAATCTTTATTTATCATTAATGAAGCTGGTGGGTGTCTCTAGTCATCTTCATATTTCTATATGTTTCAATATGTTTTCCAGAAATCTTACTCCATGATCTTGCCAATCATGGAGACGAGGCTGAACGATCAATAATTCCTAGGCCTCTCAATTTTACCCTTTTTAGAAATGGGTGCAATATACCCTTTCTCCAGTCACTAGACACTTCAGCCATCAGAGTTCTGCAATACAGCTAATTCTTCCACCAGGACCCTAGAACACATCTCTTCGGGTCTCATGGAGCCAGGCTCCTCAGGTGGCCTCAAACCTGGTCTGCTGTTATGGTCAAAGGGATTTCACTCTACCAGTCCTTGCCTTGAGGTTCCGTGGCTTGAGAGATTTGGAAAGGATGATAACTAGTGATAATAACTCAGGCAAAAACTCAGCCCAATCTATAATGATTTTCACTACTCGCACCTATCTATCAGGAAGGTGGTTTCATCAATCTTTCTTTTCTGATAAACAAACCCCTTGAAAGCCTTCCTGTTATTCTTCACATCCCCTGCCAAATTCTTCTCTGACTGTGACTTACCTTTTCTGATCCCATTCCTTTAAAGTCATGCAGAATACTCTATTCTTTCCAGATTCTCTAGTTCAGTTGCCTGCATTTCCTTCTTATGCTTCAATCTGACTACGAGATCTTTATTTAGCTATTTTTATCTCCTGCGTTCCTTGCCTGCTTGCTGAAACTTGGAAAATCTTTTGTGCTTTATGAAAAAAATAATCTATAGTGACCTTCCAGGACCGGTTTGCTCTTTTATCCCTGAGGACTGTTTCCTGAGGGTCCTGTATTGTAATTTCCTAAATAACTTAATGTTCACTCTCTTAAAATTCAAGGTCTTGATTTTATTCTTACCTGGCCCATATCTCACAAGATTCTGAGTTGCACCTGGACATGATCACTGAAGGCTAGGCTGCTGCTATTCTTGGCATCTCTAATTATTCCATCCAGGTCGGCAAACTTCCCTGGTTGGACTATCTGTGTTCTGAATTAAGAAATAATTCTCAACGCACTCCAAGAATGTTCTGCACTATTTAACCTTGCTGTGTCACATTTCCAGCAGTTGTCACTATAATTGAAGGCCCCCAGCAGGACTGCAGCCAGGGTTTTTGATGCTTCCTGTAGTTGAATTAAGAACGCTTCATCAGTGTGCTCTTGTTGAGCACACAGTCTCATGGTAAACATCAGCTCTGAGGTTTCCTTTGCTGGCTTGGCCCTAAATTTACCCATAAGACCTCAGTACATTCATCACTGTTTTCCAAAAACAGATCTCTGCAGTCAACCCAATCTTTTATGTAGAGGGCAACTGTTCTCACACTTACTTCTTTGCCTGTTCCTTCTAAGTAATTTATAACCATTGACTCCAGTGTTTCAGTCATGTGGTTTATCCCATCTAGTTTCAGTGATAGAGTTTTGATCATAGCTTTGTAGCAGCACAATGACTTCCAGCTCCTGCTTCTTGTTACCCATGATGCACTGCACTGAAGAAGCAGTTCAGCTGTTTTATCAACCATGTCACCTTTTTCGAGGAACAAACCCTAATTTCTCTGAGACATTTCACAGGTGTTGCTCTGTTGGTTTCTAAGGCATCAGCGATTCTTGAACTTTTTGTTACTGAAAACTTCGTCCTGTTCAATCACTAAATCTAGCTCAAATTCCTCCTCGTAAATCTAGCAAGCTTGTCAGTGAGATCCTCTATTTCTACTTGGTCAGGTGAATTCCATCAGCTCCCAACAGGCCCATCTTTTCAAAGGCAAATCCATGATCATAGAAGACAAAACCTTAGTTGTGACACCAGTCACTCAGCTGGGAATCCATGTGCTCAATTTTTCTCTTCCTTCTTGAACTGTTTCCTCTGACTGGGGGAATAGAAGAGAATAAGTGCTCCTGACTCATTTAAGTTTGTGCTAAGGGACACAGAGTCTTTTTCGATAGTTCTAAGTCCTATAGTCATTATTATACCCTACATGGAACAGTAAGAACAGATGATAACCTATAGGGTTCACCAAGATTGACAGTGCTGCAGTGACATCTCTAATGCAAGCTCCTGAGAGGCAGCAAACATCTCCAGAGAAATTATTTGGACAGCAAATTTCCAAATACTAATAATTTACAAGCTTTTATGGTGGCACTGGTTTCATACAGTGATGTGGGATTGGAATAAATTGTAGTCTTATTCTCCTGAATTTTGTCTGTTATTCACATGGTCTTCATTCTCTGAACTCAGTGTTGCATCTTAAGCAGGGGGCACTTAAGGCTCTTCTTTTTGCTCCAAGCAGAGATTGGGGTCCAGTCTTTTAATTGTGGGTTACTTGATTCAGTCACCCTGAGGCTGAGCTCTGGCTTACCTTCCTCTTATGCAGCCTCAAGGCAGGGCTGTTGCTCAGGCTGGGACAGTGCACAAAACCATTTGTTGATCATACAGTAAGCAGATGGAAATTGCTTTAGTATCTTATACATAGTTTTCTGGCAGTAGATATTAGAATAAAAAAGCTACATTTCCCTATTTTTTTCTCATTAAAATGTTATTTTGATCAAATATAAAACAATTAATCTGAAAGACAAAGCACTTGCAACAGTGGTGTCATTGTCGCTTTCTGCAATATGAGCATTGACTTCTTGCCACAGTCAATTACTTACAATACAACACTAGATGAAGTAGTGAAATCTGAAAAGATGCCTCCAGGCATCAAAACACCAGGGGATTAATACTAATGTTTCATTTACATGCAAGAAATGAAATGTTGTGTTGCTCAGCTTTACAGAGGAGCAAAGAAAGAAATCTACTTTCCTTGCATCCATAAAAAAAAAGAAAATAAATTTTCAGACCTGAAAATATTACCCACAGCACTTTGTATTCATGCCAAAAATACTCCCACATCAAACTCAGGTCCCAGGTTAAATACTAGGAGCCTTATCATATATTTTTATGGAGGAACACATCCTGCCCCTACACTGTCACTGTGTTTTCTTTATTAATAGTATTGTAGCCTTTGACTCTCTTACCAGGCTTTGTAAAACATACTGTAATGTTACCAGTTATCATATATTCCTTTTAGTCCCTCTTGCAACAGAAGAAATATGAACAAGATAAGAGAAATTCTTTGGTTTAGGAAGTTTTAAATAGGTTAAAACTCTGAAAAACTCTTTTGTCCCATGCCTATAAAAAACTTTTCACTAGCTTATTTCTGAAGGGACTGGAAAGCAGACTAGTGACTTTTTTCAGCTAATGCTTTTTAGCAATGCCTTTTTCTGATATGACAGTCAGATTATGGCCTCTAATACATTACAATAATTCTGTGTTCTCATTTTAGCTGCTAGATTGAGAAAATGCATAGCTAATCATACTTTTTTGCCCTAGTAGGATCTGGGTTTGTGGCTTTATTCTGTCCAAAGACCACCAACAAACAGTCCATTTCTTTGGTAAATAACAGTGAGCAAATCTAAGAGTGTCCATCTCAATTTCTGGTTGCATTTGTTTTGTTCCAGTTAGAACAAAATAATATAAATTACTCACAAGGAATAAACATGATTACTATAATCTCAGTTATCAGGCAGATCTGGGTCTAAATCATGAGGCTTTTAAAGGCCTCTTTGCCTCTAAAGTATTCTCCAAGCACTTTCTGAAGTTTTAAATTCCTGTTTACTTACTGCTGCTTATGCTACCTTCTCAAAAGCTTGGAAGAAAAGCATCCCCCACCTCAGCCAATTTCAGACTTTTCTATTTGACAAGCATTGATCTTTCTTTGTCTTTTTGAATGGTCCTAAAATTGACATTGCCGGGGTTTTTTTGACAACAATGCACTTTTCTATTTCCTGGTGCACAGAAAGCCTTATTATACAAAAACACTTCTAATCAACAGCTTGACATTTGCAGAGTGGACTGCACAAATGAAAGGATGCCTTTTGCTCATTTGTCAATTGCAGTGCAGAAAGGCCAAAAGAGGGAGCACACCACATTTTTGTGTGGTCCCATAAAAAAAAAAAATAACTTTTCCAAATGCTTTTGTCTCGAATTTGATGGAAATATTTTCCTGTGTTAAATGCAATTATGTTTGCTACAGTTCATCATTATAGCATGCACATATACAAGGACAAAGCATTTAGCGGACATCTGTAAAAATGTTCCTTCAACCAGGAAACTAGCAAATGGTTTTCTACTTGAATATTTCTTTCTAATGGTAAGCTAAGATGAAAACAAATATCTAAAGATGGTGTCAGCGCTCTTGATTCTCTAATACCATCTTTTTCCCTCAAGGGGAAAAAATGTAGAATTTAAATTCTGCAATACATGAAATGCTAATCTTACATTTGGTTAAGTACAAAGAAAATGCACTGAAGCATTCAAAATCAAACATTTCTGTAATTAAACAAGAGAATCACGGCTCTGTTTCCTTTCTGATATTGTTTGTTTTTTATTAATACAGGGAGGATTTAGCACGTCATGAAGATTAACTTTATATGAGAAACTGATGAAAAATCAATGTTTTTTTGAGGTTTAAAATAACTTACAGTTAGTCTGCAATAAAACATTAAACAAATTTCAACAGTACATAATGGAAAAGTGTACTCTTAAACTAAGCTGGGATTTTCAAAATTATCTGAATCAGTTAGGTCTGAAAAGGCCAATTTTCTTTATAAATTTAATTTCCTATTTTCACAGTCATTTACCATACACTTTCAGTAGAAAGGTCATCCTTTATTTCTGCCACAAGTTCTGTAAAGATATATGATACCTCAATGCTTAAACACTTTATTTTTAAAGATTTATGTATGTAATTTCCAGTCATATAAATGGAAAGATTTTTGTTAAATATTCTAAGTTTTTGTAAAAGATGTTAGATTTTAGAAGCTCCCCAAATTCACTGTAGGTTACATTTATTAATTTTTTAAATGTTGTAGTAGTTTTCTGATTTTAAGGTCTTTTTAATCTTATTGTAACACTCCTGGACATAAAAATGTTTTAGCCATCTGTCTAAAGAAAAGTATTTTTTGTTGCCTCAAATTCTTTCACTTCTGTAGAAAGGCCCATGCATAAATCATTGAGAAATATCCAGTAAAACTGCTTGCTTTTCATGCATATGAAAGAAACTTAATGTAGACACTCTTCTGAGAGTTATTTAGGATGCCAACAGGAAAAAAGTTAATGGCCAACAATATAATTCATAAATGGAAGACCAGGATGAAGAACAATTTAGCCCATGTTCCAGAAAATCAGGGTATTCATTAGTATTCTGACCACTTCCCTAAGCCCATTCACTGTCATCAGCCACTGAATATTTTGAAAGAGATTGTCCTGTGAAGTCAAAGGGGAAAGACTTCCGAAAAAGATGCTCTAGCCCCCACTATTTTCTTCATGGCTGAAAGAACTGACAAGTGAACAAGTGAACTGGAGAATGGTAATTCTGATTTAGTTTTGAATGTTTCCCCCCAACTCCTTTGAATTTGAAATGTCCTGAAAGTTATTAATAATAAAAAGGGAATTATGTTCTGTGAGATTACTCTGTACATTCTCTAGCATGAACATATTAGATATATGAAAGTATCAAGTTCTTTTTCTTCCAATTATCTCAGTGAAATTTTTTTTTGTTCCAGGTCTCTTTCACTTGGATGGCCATTACCTGAACTTTTAGGTTCATGATCATTAGACTGAACTTTTACAATAGGATTCTGAGAAGGCCAAATAATACCAATAAGGGTAATCACATAACACATAAAAAATATACAAGTAGTCTTCATTTTGTGAGGGTATGTTTCATCTCTATACACATAATTTCCTAGTTGCACAGCTTCTCTGAAATTAACTGTCTCTCTTCTGTTCTTTGGAAATACTCTGGTGCTACATTATAAGCTCCATTACTCATAATTTATAAGATCCTTAGTTGGTAAAATTCCCCCAGTTCTCCTTAACACATAATCCTCAATGCAGAAATTTGAAATAGCTGTTTCTCTAGCCTGAATGCCTAGGGGGGAAAAAATTAAAACAAAAAGAAAAACAAAAAAACCCCAAAACACATGACAAAAAAAAAAACAGCAAAAAAATTGCAAATACATAAAATGTTTCTATCAGTGCTTCAGAGTAGTTAGGGCTAAGTGAGATATACCAGGAAGAATCTTCTGCTTTAGCACAGAAATGGTAATGGCTTTAAATGATCACAGATCATTTTTCTAGATTTCTTTTTTCAATAAAAAATATGGCAATAGACTGCTCTATCAATTCAGATGGATTTTCCAAACCGATTAATCTATTTAAAGAGTTATAAAATACTTAAATCTTAGCATATGAAAGTTAGATTTTTGTATCTGGTATTGTGTGTGTATATATATACGCATTTATACATATTGATATTTATCTTTCACAATTTGAAATTGTGTCTTTGAATGCTAGAGAAACAGAGAAACATTACCCATTTCCTGTGTATATAGAGTTTCACATTTTCTATATCAAACTACACATATGAAGTTTTTACAATTGAAAGTGAAATTTTTATAATTGTTACAAATGGTACTTTATAGAGAAAATAAAATGTACTTTTTTGCAAGGTAGTTGACTAAGAAGTGGTTCATGGAAATTTGTAGAAGCTCTTTTATTTGATATTTGACTAAATTTAAGTAGCAACTAAGATAATGTTCCAAATAATTGTCTGTGTGGGTTGTAGTTGACTTTGGGCTCAAGTGTGCAAATTCCTGAACAAACATAACATCAAATAATTTGTTCGTCATCATCATCCTGGCTACATGTATCTAGACTCAGATAATGAATTAAAAGTACTTCTAGGATCACGTCTGTAATTTTTGTGAAATTTACAAATTAATTAATGTTTTCAAATATAATTTCTCAAGCCAGGATTCCACAGAGTCTCTATATATGAGCATTCAAATTTCTGTTCTGTAATTGACTGCATGAAGGATCAGGCCCAATAGTATAAATAGCACATTGAGAACTGAAAAAAAAAGAAGTAATCAACTGTATAAGACTTCTGGCAAAGGCCACCTTCACATGAAAATGTGTGATTGCATTATCAGTTAAAACAAAGTTATTATTTTGAGAATTTTTAGGAAAGAAACATGTTCAATTTTTAGGGGCAAATTAAAAATATTGTTACAATTATGTAAACTCTACTTTGTGTATGACCAAGTTCTTTTATTTCCAAGATGAGGAACAGCAATTAGGAAGATAACTTTGAAATACAACTTCTTTTTTTTTGTTTTTAAATCTGTTCTTTTCTTTTTTCTTTCCTTCTCCTGGAATATCCTACGATAACAGAAGCAATGTCTGGCAGCCAGTCATAACCATCCTTAATTTTGAAAGTAGAAATTCTCCTTCTGTTACCTTACTAGAGTGAAAAAAAAGCCAAGTTGTAAGTAACATTGTGCAACCATAGACTGACATTTGCAGTGCAGTACAGCAATGTACAACAAGAAATATTTCATCTTTTTCTACTGTCAAAATACGGCTGAAGTCCAGCTAAATCTACCAATAACTGCAACAGCTTAAAAGTAGAGAAAAAAATAGTATAAATATGATCTAAAACTAATTTTTATCCATTTTATACACTCCCACAAGCCCTATTATAAGCAAACAGATAGGTCTTTGTTACATGAAATTTTGAGAAGCAGGTCTAGTTCTTTCTTCATTTTTATTTATTAAAAATAATTTTGTCATCAATTACCTCACTTGTTAGACACACATGAAATCACTGATTTTATCAATATGTACTACAATGGGCATTGAAAAAAAAAAGCAGTACATTAACTCAATAATACCTTATTAAAACCATGTTTTCTATGTGACTGAAAAATGAACAAATTCACAAATTTAAAACTTATAAGCTAGAAGTAGAACAAAGATGTCTATTCAAATTTAGGAAAGTTTCTGTTTGTTCTGCAAATTTTTTGAAACTGTTTTGAAGTTATGGGACCCAAACAGAATGAGAATATAGGAAGGAAAAAAAAAATCTCAAAAAAAAGGAAGTTAATAATTTAAATATGTTTATGATAGCTATGCTTGTCAAGCATATGTAAGCAATAGCCTATATAAATTACTGGGAACAGTGGGAAAGAAACAGAAACTCTCATGATACTTCATTTAAATAACCATAAAATGAATTCAAATAAATTAACATTAAAAATGAGTAAATAGAGATCCTGGATGAGGCTGTTTTTTGAACACAAGTTCTTGTATGTTTATACTGCTAATGGCTAGATACAGATTTCAATGTTGCTTAGCTGCCCTAGGCACTCTGTGCCAAATTGGTGCATTTGAATTTGAATTTTTCCTCTATGGAATAATACAGATGAACCATGACAGACTAACACATACAAAGAAGGATGTATTTAAAATTATATCCTGCAGACTTCTAAGAGCAGGTCTTCAAGGAATCGTTATTCTAATGCTGTTTAAAACACTAATACTAATTTAACACTAATGTTTTGTACCTGTAGAATACTACTTGGATTTATTAAGGCCTACACAGGCACAGCACCTAGGTTGAAAAAAACCTTTTTATTTGAAATTCCAGAAGTTACTTTTTATACCTGTCTCGATAACACTTAAGATAAGATTCACTACAATTTCACAAAAAAAACTTTCAGCCACGCAACTGATAAAGCTTATGCTTCATTTGCCTTTCCCATTTACAGAAGAGCTATTTACATTAAAGACTAGCCCTAGTAACTTGCTAATTAAACCTTCGGTGTCACCAGAATGGCAAATCCTTTTAAATTAAAGTGTCTTTTAAAAGACAAGAAATAGTAAAAATGTTGTGTCAGATTTGTAAAGGATTTCATTAGTTTTGTGTCTTTGTCTTTGTCTAAGAAAAAGCTGTCAATACAATCTGTATTGTACACCTCTTCTGCCATTAGGGAATGCTTGTGTTAACAGAGCAAGACTGCATCTTTAGACAGTTCAGGGCTCATGTCAATAAAATGGAATGGAGGACAAAAAAACTTGGGAGTCTTACAAAAGTGCAGGCTATTTTCAGGGTTAAGTCAAATTAATGATAATGGAGAAGTACTGTTTAAATTCTCTGTACATGACTTCTATGAAAAGACATCCTGACATATAGATACCTGGGTAAAAAATGAACAAAAAACTAGCAGAGTTCAGAGTTCATTAAGTGTAGGATTCTTCTTCCAGCTTCTGTGAGAACCAGTTAAATGAGAGGTAATGCAGGGTCATTCTTAGCATAAAAGCTTCAGATACAGCATGCTTTAGCATGTATGGGGCTTTAATTTCATATATATATTTTAGTAAAGTAATAACAGTAGTAGTCTTTGACTCTGCACTAAATTTCTAAAAGAAAAAATTGTCTACATTTTGGGCATGTTAACAGTCTTTCATCATGTACGTTTACTCTGTCTTTCTCTGAATTTTTTTGTCCATTAAGTAGGAATTAAGTGCCTACACTGACTTCTATGGAGAATCATTAGTTTAGGGATGGGAAAGCTTTGCCTAACCCTTTTTCAGATGGTGAACAAAGACAGGTAGCAAATGGTGATACAGTGCAAACTTTTAATGAGAGTGACTAATAATAATTCTAATTCTTTTTTTTCCTGATTTTGGCATTTTACTATACAATAAAAATATATATTTATGTGTTTTTATTTTATTAAACATACTAGCTCTTTAGGCTCTTCTGTATGGATTAATGAGCACCATATTTGGCTATTGACCACAGTTAGCTCTTTCACTAGAAGAATATTTGTGCTGGAACATAAAATTACTTGGGAAGAATGCCAGAATTAATGTACTGAGAAAGGGGAGGGAGAAGGTGCCTATATGGATGAGCAGGGGTTGTGGGTTAAACTCAGGGGGCAGCTAAGCAGCTACTCTCTCAAGTTCCACACCCTCTACATCCAGTGGAACAGAGATAGAAGAACGAAAGAATAAACAGAAAAAAACCCATAGGGATCAAGATTAGTAATAGGAAATAATATAATAAATAATAATAAGTAATATTTATTCTGTAATAAGTAAAGGCTTAGTGGAAAAAGAGGAAAAAAAGAAGACAAAAGACATAAGTTGACTGATGCTCAGTCAATTCCTGAGCAAAAGATGGCTACCCCTGCTAAAACCCTCTCTTTTCCATTTTTTTGATGACCATTACATTATAAAATTTGGAATATCTTTTTGGTTATTTTGGATCATCTGCTCAGTTCCCTCCCAAACTATTGTGCACCCAAAATCCGCCTACTGTGGGGAAACATTAAGAAACAGAGAAATCTTTGATGCTGTGCAAATACTGTTCAGCAAAAGCTAGAAAATTAGGGTATTATCAGTACTAGTTAATTTAGAAGTTCTAACACATAAGAGATGCCTTGAAATAAAATAAAAAATTGACTATGTCACAGTCAGGCCCAATACAGCCAGGGAGTTTATATTATAGGCCCTTTAAATTTTTTCTCCTGTTCTGAAAGCCCCAGATACAAGAACCATAGAATTATGGAGTAACCAGAGGTTTTTATGTTTTCTTTCTTACCCCTGCTGCATTTGTCTATTGGGTATTAGAAAAGAGCAACAGAAAAAAAAAAAGACAAAAAACAAAAAACACAACCTATTATGGCATTTACTGAATGGGATTTAGTAAAAGTAGTATTAATAGAAAACATATATATGCCAACATAAAAGGCAAGAGAAAAGAAACTAAGGTGATATATATCAAAAACTCTGATGAGTAGTTTTAATTTCAGCTTCTTTTAATTTAGGTATTTTGATGTATGTCTCATGAGTTTCAAAATTTTGAGTGTAACTTGAAGAGTTTTTCTATCAAAGAAATTGCTGTATTAATTTGAGTTTACTTTAAATTTTCTGCATTGAAATAACCACACTAGAATGCAAGAAGGTTGCTTGGGAATATTTTTCAGTGTCCTATATGGCATCATCTTCCAGTAAAATAAGCAGGAAACTGAAACTTAGTCTTTTTTACAATATAGTATTTTTTAAGAATCAGACAGATGCAGTTTCCAGAAGCTGACATGAAAACTGTTAAATCTAAGTCAGATGTTTTAGAAGCATAATACAGAAATCAGCAGTACAATCAGACTTACTATTGCCACCATTCTTATTTTTATTTACCTTTGTTAATGCATAAGGACATGCAATTTCAGTGAAGTAGTATATGCTGTGCAGGTGAAAATTTTCAGATAAATTAGAACTCAAACACTTTTTATACAATTTTTTTTCATGTTTATTTCTAAAGTTGACAGAGACTTAAAGGTTAATTTGCTTTAAAATAAAACTTTTCAGCAACATGAAATATTAGTTAGACTTATAAGAATCTAATTCAGAAAAAAATAAAAAACAAAGGAGAAACATAATTCATAAATCACTGTGTCTCGGTAATTTAAAGGTCTTGGTGATCACAGTTGCACCTAATCTGTGCATATTATTTAGAGGCACAGCGTCATTTTTCAGATATATCACTGAACTAATAAAAGAAGAAGACCTTTGTTCCAAGAAAGGTGGGATATCTTTAAATTTTATTATTAATATTCTGAGTAATAATGAAAAAAAATGCACATGCTTCCATGATATTTCGACTCTCCAAAAGCTTTTATGAATCTTAAGATTTCATATTATTTTTCAGAACCAGGTAATCACTATAATGTTACCATATTTTGGAAAATGCATGCACATAATGTCTGCATAAGATTTAATAGTCTAAATGACTTATTAACTCCCATCTCCAGCTGAGGCACATTTATGTTTCGAAATAAATAATGATAATTCTTGCTTTTTATACTGCTAATAGAAGATTTTTCTGCCATGCTGCTTAAAGAAGCACTGTCTATAATACACTAAAGTAAACTTCAACCTTAAGGAAACGCACTTTATCTACTTATTGAGTAAACGAATCAGTACTAACTTCTTTACTTTTCTTATGGTTAATATATCATTGAAGCACTTTTTAACAGTCCTCAATAATCAGCATGTTAGAGATACGGCTCTCTATACTTCTACTTTAAGTATGTTTCCAGGACAGTTCAAATGAGGAAAATTGTTACTGACCATCATTTCAGGTTTAAACTGAACATGATTCAGGAAGAACATTCCAGATCATGAACCTTTTACACTTTGTGTATCAGCAGAAAAGAGATGTCCAGCAAAAATTATACTGTGTTTATATCCCAGGGGACTAATCCCACTTACAAGAAAGAATAACTAGAATAACGGCCTGTATAAAAGTTCCTTAAATTCTGTCTTTTAGCAGTAAAAATTCCAAAATTAGGACTTTATATTTCCATAGTTTAATGATCCGTGATTCTATTGCATGAAATTCACACTTCCTATTTTTAATCTATGAAGACATGAGGCATCAACATAACCAGCAGCAGACCTGATGCTTGCATCCATGCTCCTCTGTTTTCCTGGCCCTGTGCTATGGAAGCCCTACTGCTGGACTGTTCCACTGGCTCACAAGATTGTTGTGCTGTCTTGTCATGGAAATGGTAAAATGAGCTATCCAGACATTGACTGTAGGTCAGTGCATTTGGAAGTTATTGCAAAATCCTACTTTTTGGCAGTTTAACACACATTTTCTCCAGCACTGGTGTTCTCAAACTGGGACTTGTGTCTGTGAAACTCCAGGTCTAGGAGTCCAGGCACATTTTCTAAAGTACTGGGTTAGAAGATACTCCTGAATGTTTCTGAAAGGGTCTCCTCTGCATGCCCAGATACTATCAGAAAATTGGCTGGGGTGGGGGTGAGGGGTGAGGGGGTGATGGTTAGAGGGGGGTGGCATGGGTATAATGCTTTTTCTAACAGCAATTCATTAAGAGGGGAAGATGAGAAGGAAATCATGTGCTGCATTGGCTGTAGGGTAAAATGTGATTTATGAAGACTGGGACAGATTCCAGTCCTGCTATAAATGAATATATGCACTGGACAGTCAGTATGTATTAAAGTGCACACAGCATTCAAAAGCAAACTCTCTTCCTTTCAAATTTTTCTGCTGAAGGAAGTCCCTTCACTACCCAACCTAAAATGCAAACTACTACCCTGGAAGAAGACTGAAAGGGAGAAATTTTAGTCTCCAATTCCAAGGTAATTTGATGTAACAGATTAGGCAGAGTCGATTGGGTTTTTTTCTAGTGATTCTGAACATCAGGGAAAGATAAGAGATCTTTGTGTCTGTGGCAGAACTATATGCAGAAAGTAATGTGAACATTGCAATCATTGCAAAGTTAGTTCTTACTGCTTCAAAATACCCCATTTTCTGATTTTATTTAATTAAACATTAGCAACTCAAATGAAAGACACAGAAAACAGTCAAAAGATATATTTAGTGTATGCAGACTTTAGTAGTCCAAAAGAGACAGATGTACTTTTACCTCGTGTAGTTTAGTCTTTAACTCAGAAAGTGGACTGTGATTTCATACATCTTGAACCAGCTAATATTATCATATTTAAAGATGAAAAGCAGTTGTACCTGAAGTTATGAAGTCACTAGCCATTTTGCTTTTATTTCACAGTCTTTTGCTTATTTCTGTGAAAAGACATGGTATATCTTGATAGATATGACATCATATGGTACCTACAAAATACTTGTGTTATTGCTATGTGTCATGGTTTGATACTGGCCCAACACAAGGCATCACAAGAGGTGCTTGCTCACCCTCCCCTGCTAAAGCTGGGCAGAGGAAAGGGAGTAAATAATTAACAAAGGCTTCAAGAGTAAGATGAGGACCAGGAGAAACACTTAAAGGGCAAAACAGACAGAATTTAAGTTGCAAGGTGATTTTTATTACTAAGATAATCAGAGGAGGATAATGAAAAGTAAAATAATCCCTTAAAACATATTTTTTCTTCCCCGCCCCTCCCTCCTTCCCACCAACAATGCAGGGAGACTGGGCATGGATTTTGGTTAGTCCGTCATTGAGATTTTCTTTCACTGCTCAGGGAGAGGAGTCCTTCCCCTGTGATACCATGGGGTCGCTTTCCATGGGAGACAGTTCTCCATGAACTTTTCTGGCATGGGTCCACTCTCACAGGCAGCCCTACCAAAGCTGCTGCAGCATGAGTCCCTCCCAGGGCAGATTGTCCTCCCAAAACTGCTGAAGTGTGGGTCACTGTTCCAAGGGGTGCAGGCCCCCAAGGACAAGCTGCTCCAGCCTGGATAGCAGGGTCCCTCTCCTCTCCACCAGGCTTCCCACTAGATCACAGCCTCCTCCAGGCATCCCCCCACTTCAGCATGGGCACCTCCCCCACAGGCTGTGGGTGTATCTCTGCATCCCCCTAGACCTCCATGGCCTGCAGGCACACACCTTCCATTTTCATTGGCTTCAGCAGAATCTCTGCCCTGGTTCCTGGGGCTCTTGTTCTTCCTCTTTCTCCACTGACCTTGTTGTCTGCAGAGCTCTTTGGCTCACATTCTCATTCTTCTGTTTTGGATACACTTGGTCTCCTCCAGGAGTGTTTTTCCCCTTCTCAAGCCCTTTATCTCCTCAGCATTATCAGCCTCTCTGTTGAGCTCAGCCACAGTCAGCAGCAAGTCCATCTTGGAGACAGCTGGTACTGACTTTATTGCATATGAAGAAAACTTCTAGCCTTGTAGGTCCACCACTATCAAAATCACCAACACAGTACAGAACATTTGAAATATATTATATTTCGCATTATATCTTAGTATCTCCAAGTGAACACTCAATGCTTTATTCTGTTGATCTCTCAGTTTATTGTCTGGAATCATTATGTGTGATATATCACTTCAAAATTTACAAAATGTCACCTTTATATACTGTGTAACAAACTTACTAGCATCTATTCAGCTCCCTTCATTACACTGAGGCTTGGTGAAGACTAAAATTTTCCACATTTTGCAGGATTTTTCTTGTAAATATTCATCCTACTCTAGATCTGTAGAATTTAAGATTATTTTTTTACACATTACAGTACCCTGCAGGCCTTTCAAATTGGTCATAGCACTTCTCAAAGTAAATTTCTTGCTTCCAGCATGGCTCCTCATAATAGTAAATGCTTGCAGAATTGAGCTTTTAGTTTCTGTTTTCATTTTTCTGGATTTCAAACAGTGAAAACAAGCTGCAAACCATCTAATTAGGTAATAGCAGCAACACATTTAATAAGGACTATCAGTCAGACTGCTTAAAGTCAGTAAATGTAAGGTAAGAAGAGGTAACATTTTCAAAAATAGACACCTAACAGTGCTATGGCAGGGGAAGTAGTAGTTTAATAATACTTAGATCTAAACTTTGGAATTGCTGTATAGGAATATGACAATCACTGGATTAAAAAAGACTCATAAATATTAGTGTAAGCAGCTCTCTAGCAGCTACACTGTCAACCACATCTCATGGCAAGAAAGATGAATGACAGGTATGTCCTGTGACTGGTAGTTGTGTTGCCTTTGCAGGAGGATCACCAGGGTCTGACACTGAATTTTGCTCAAGATTCATGGCTGCAGGAAACAGAGAACAGGGCTGGTGGTGATAGGGGTTGTGAGGGAATTCACTGAAGAATGAACTGAAGAAGATGCAGGATTTAAGGTACAGGAGTGTTACTTGGAGCAAGGGTACAACAAGGATCACCCTTATTCCATATTCCATTCTACTGAAGGGGGGTAATATATTTTCTTGTACCACATCAAGGATATGTGTTGTTTAAAAGCAAGAAGAAAAAGCCATGTGAATTTTCCCCTCTTTGCATATTTTTTTAATAGAAAACAAATACTCTTATTTACATTAAAACCAACAGAAAAATATGAAACAAAAGTCAAAAAATATTACTTGAAAACATACAATTTTTAAAGTTAAAATTTGACAGTGTGCATATGTAAAGGGCAGGGCATAGACCTCTTGGCAGCAGTATTAAATACTATTTTTGTGTTGACCTTGCCTGTCAGTGCCCACAAACTTGTCAGAACAGTCCAAGCAACAGCAGAATCTACTACAACAGCAGAATCTAAATCCAGTATATGCATATTTTTAACGATAGCATTTTTTATGGTTTGCACTTAATATGTGATCCATCTTTTTTCATAATACTATGGCAAAATATTTGTAGTACTGGACAAAAACAGTATTAACAGCTAGGATCTATTTAGTGTGTTTTAAATGTAAGCACACAGTTAGTTGTGTTATGTTTGTGTTTGGAGGCAAATATGAAAATTCAGTATTCTCCCGTGGATTTGTTTTTGCTCAGGATAGAGCATTTTGCAAATGTTACTAAGCCTCTTCCCTTGTGGAAGCATATTGATTGCATATGTGTAGCTCTTTATCTCTTTTGCAAATAAATCTCATGTACTGCAGATATAGGAAATGCAAAAGACCATCTGGGCACCATTGACCCACTCTTCTCAAATCTGGCAGACAGTTTATTTATTTCAGGGTATATTATCCTGACACCTCAGAAAACATACTCAGAGGAATTCTGTAATTTTTAGTATGTTGGTGCAGAATTTCATTACAACTGACTTCCTGTGTAAGCTGTTTCATCCAAGCTTGATTTTTTTACCTTTACCTTTTCAAAGCCTCACAAAAAAACCCCTCAACAATAAATGTGTTTGGTGTTAGAAACTGGAGACAGATGAAAAAATGGCTACTTAATACTCTGTACAATCAATCATTTGGTCTAGGAGGAAACTTGATTATGTTTGTATTACATGACTGTATTTGGATTTAGCCTAAATGTATATAAGTTTCCCCATTTGCTAAAGGACCAGTAAAAAGTAGAAAGATAATTTAGCTATTTTTATTTCTGCCCTATTGTTTAACCTCTAGAACAAAACAACTATTCTGTTCTCACCTGTGATTATCACACTGCTAGTTCATTGTCAGAAATATATGCCAAGCAGACAAGTCATAAGACTGGGACAGATTTTCCTTTATGACCTGCCTGTTTGAAACAATCTGCTTTTGGCAGAGAAATCCCATCTGTCCCTAACAGTAAGTTGAAAATTCCACCAAGATAGAAGGAGACTAAAGTAATCTGACTTTTGCACATTGCAACCAGAAATGCTAGGCCTCTTCTCAATGCCAAACGTAGACAGACTCTTAGAGTGGTTTAATTCATACTGATTCCTGCCTTGTTCAAGCTCTGTCTGGTACAGCACCTTTTTGTAGAATAAATTGGCCTAGATGCTGAGATATTGTGGTAATATCATTGTACCAGAAGATGGAACAGAGACATGATAGGGCTTTCTTAACCGAGTGTGGGACAAACAGCTTATCCTAGTTCGCCAGTACTGCTGCTGTCACAACAATTCTCACCAAGAGAACTGCAAGGAGCAATGAATTTGGTCTTCAGATTTCTTGGAAATATAGTCCACTTACATATGGTTGTTAACTTTAAGAATTGAGTGTGATGAAAAAGTGCAACTCCATTATCAGGAGCACATACTAGCTCTGGATAGTATGAAATTCACTTTTCCTAGCTGCCTAGATGTCCTGGATATGGGTGGGTTAGAATTACTTTCTTCTCAGCAGCTGTTATAGTGATGTGTTTTGGATTCAGAATGAGAATAGTGTAGTTAACACACTGATGTTTTGGGGTTTTGTTAAGTCATGTTAAGAAATACTGAGTTCAGATAGGTGCCTAGGAAATTTAGCCTTGGTAACATGTTGTTTTAACAGTGATATGCATTCACATTTCCACAGCTCTTTGAAAGTGCACAATTTGTGCTGGCGTGGGGCAGCAGAAGGCTGTCACTTCTGGTTAGTACTGCTTTCTGTAGGAACTACTGCTCATGTGCAATGTTCTCTAGACCAAAAGGTAGCAGAAAAGTTCTACTTAACAGAAGACAAATGCATCCCACTGCATGATGCTACATATCAGGGAAAAGATTGCCTAGGAGTCAGATTTTCATTTGCTGTTTCCTTCTACAAGAGGGCTAAGTGGATATAAGGCACAGCTGTGAGCCCTCCTTCATTCATTTAGTTAACCAAGAACCCTTTACAAGAGATTTTGCAAAACAGTGGATAGAGGTCTCTACTGAAGCAGTCACACAGAAATGACATGATGGTCCGCTGTTGCTCTCTTTTCATTCCTTCAAGAATCATTCTGGAGGACTTTTTGCTTTTCTGACCTTCTAGTAGGTACTTTCCTGCCATCTGAAAATGGAGTAAAGTGGAATTTTAAAGGTGACTTTATAAGACATTCTCAAAATAAGAAAATAAGGCTGGACATTACAAGGAGGAAACTGGGTGTGCATTAATGAAGGAGTGAAGGTAAAGATAAGTTACAAGAATTGATTTAGACAGTTTCTCCTCAAAGATTTTTTCTCTTCTCGGATGCTTAAATGTACCTTAGTCCTGGTGATCATGTGGCCTATTTGGGAAACTTAATTTTTTTTTTCAGTTTCTCATGGAATAACTTTAGTTCTACTTAGCGAATAAGGTAAAAACCCAGTTTGAAAAATCTTGGCTCTGATTGCCTAAATGTGAACAAAACTTGGAAGATATACTAGGTATTTGTTCAGAGATCTTAGCTCAAGGAATATATGGTTTAGCGATGCTGAACTGGAAAATTCTGTGTAAGTCTATATAACTGTAGTCGGTCCTAATTGTTTTTTCACTCATTGCTACCACCATCAGATAATAAAAATATCTCCATTTTCTCAGAGGAATGATTTTATTTTTTTTAAAGTGTACCCTTTGAGACAGAAGAAACCAAAGTGAAATTTAATTCATTTTTCTATTAAATCACATTCCTTCATTTTAAGATGAAGGTTTTAATGACAGAAGAGGCTTGAGACCAAATAAACTTAAGACCAAACACCTTCAGAAAAGTTCAGAAATTTGTTGTGAGGGATTAAGAAAATCAGTAGACCAGACAATTAGATAGCTGACTAGAAAAAAACTAGTGTGAGATGAAAATATTTCCAGCTAAGATGATTTTTGTTACTGTCTTTTATACTGAAACAGAAATATAGAAAGAAAAAGCAGTTGCTAAATTTGTTCTTAGAAGAAAAAGGAATACACAAACCCAAAGCAAAAATCATGATAACCCATTCCAAGCATGTCTGTACCCACCTAATACTGCTATGAGTGAAACTACATGAAACACTGAATATGTTAATGACTACGGCAAACTACCTTTTTAACCTCTTCATTCCAGATAAATTTGTGTCTTTTCTTTACTTAGCAAACTTTTTTTAAGTTTTTTAAATAATCTTCCCTTGAGGTTCTCATGTAAATAAGTCCACCTTTTTATTTAAATTTGTAAATAAAAGTATTCTTTTAAACAAATAATATTTTAAGTACACAAATAGACATTTATGAGTCGAGACACACAGGATGAGACAAATAATAGCCTTGCCATCCAAATTCCATAGCAAAGAAAATGCTCTTCCTTCAAGTTTTATTCATCTGACTCAAAATATAGTACAAGTTCCCCCAAAAACATACTGAAATTACAAAATCCAGAGGAAATCCCACTGAAACAGAAACCTCAGTAAGAACTGCCAGGACCTGGATCCTGACCCAGGGACTTGACCCTCCAGCTGGGGCTCGTACCTGTGCCATGTCTATGCAATACATAATATTCCCTTTTAGGAAAATGAATTAATGAGAAAATGACACATTATCTTCCATTAGAAAATGGTAGAGGAACCAGAATATTTTAAAGTCTGACTTCTTGCATTTCATTTTATGCATCTTGCTTCATTTTATCACTTTTTAAAAATAATATTTTTATTTTATCTTTTTAAGCATTGGGCATTTTTCTAGTTTAACAGCAAGTCTTTCCAGGCTGACTAACTCATTTTATTAGCTAGCATAGGCAATATACTTAATACAATGTTTCAAGGGATAAAAACATTCCATTATTGTTCCCTAAAGGAATCGTATTAATTAACCTTCCTGGCTAAATTCCCCTGAAATAATGAGTGAGCTGCTTGTAACCATGTTGAATCTCAAATGAAACAGAGAACAGATTTTTGAAAAGGAGGCATTCTGCAAGGTCTATCTAAGAATTTCAGGGCAAAGCCCTCTGCCAGCTCAGTGGGCTGCCCTGGAAATTGAAATGCTGCCTAGATCTTGCAGGGGGCTGTTGTCTGTGGCCAGATCTCAGAATGCACATATGTCATACTTTCTCAAGAAGGCCTTAGGAGGCAATCCTCAGCTTACTTCCTTCCTTTCATTTGCTGATACATTATGAGAGCAACTATTAAAACCTCTCACAGAGGACAGATATGTGAAATTCTTCCACAGATATCTTTTTTTTGGAGAGGTGAATTTTTTTCCAACTTGTTTGCTGTATTTGGCTGATAAGTAGGGTCTGATTGCTCTTCTCAGCGTACCTTGTGAGTCCTCACACTGAGATAAATACCTAAAGAAATAAAACAGATTTTTTTTTCTCCGTGGACTAGTTTCAAAACAACCCACTGGATGGATATTCTCAACAAAATAAGCACTGTCATCTTCCTCCAAATATTTTCTGAAAGTCTAAACTTTGTGCCTCGTAAGGAGTCACTTCTCTTGTAATTGTACCTGTTGTTCAAGACAGGCATAGAGAACCCACCTTTGGTACTGCTTCCACCTGTGGGGGCATCAGCATGAGAAAGATATGGACCTACTGGAGTGAATTCAGTGGAGAACCAGAGAAACAGCTCAAGCACCTCTCCCATTATACAGGCTGATAGACCTCAGAGATTGTTTAACCTGAAAAACAAAAGACTTCTGAGTCACTTTAGAACACTTTCCAGTATCTGAAAGGGCTACAAGAAATCTGGACTTATCACAAGGACTTGTAGTGGTAGAATTAAGAGGGAATCACTTTAAACTGAAAGAGATAATGTTGATATTAGATACTAGCTAGAAATTCTTTACTGTGAGGCTGGTGAGGCAGTGGAACAGGTAATTGCAACAGAGAAGCTGTGGATTCCTGATCCCTGGAGGTGTTCAAGGCAAGGTTGGTTGTGGCTTCCACCTGCTCTAGTGGAAGGTTTTCTGTCCATGGCTGGGGAGCTGGAATTAGATGATCTTTAAGGTCCCTTCAAGCCCAAACCATTCTGTGAGTCCATGATCTGTCATACATTCAGTTAAATGATATCTTGCATTAAAAGCACAGTTTTCTCTTTTGTATTTATAGAGCTGCTCAGGAGTGATTTTGTCTTGGATGATGGACGGACAATATATTCTTACTAGTTTACTTCAAGTTGTTCCTTTAACTGGGTAAATAACATCTAAAAGGCCAACTCTTATTGTTCTGCATGTCATAGTAAAAATGTCCTTGCAAAAGGACAAGCCAAGTCAGAAACCATGTCAGAAAACCTTCAAGCCCTCTGACTGTGAAGGAAAGTATGTTTCCTCTCCTGCACAGGATTTCTGCAACTGTGCAGTGTGCAAAGCAATGAAGAATAAGACTACAAGATTTCCAGGCTTCTCACAGGCTATAAAATGCTGTGATTTAATGGCCAAAAATGAGACACTATCAGGATTTTCAATCATTACATGAATTGCATTTTGACCATAATTAGAGAAATTATTTTTCCCCTGGTTCATCTCAAAAAGATATGTTTTATAAGTATTTCTTATCAAATAAAAATGAAAACCAGCTGAGGTATCACTGCTCTGAAACCTGTGCTCTAGTATTAACCCCCTTATGCTACTAAAATTGTGTATAATAAAGAAATTAATATATTGAAGTTTTATTACTGCAAAACCAATGGAGCTACTAATACAATAAAGCTCTCTGGGAAAAAAATCTATTCTTTTACAACTTCTTCTCACTATTTTTCTCCTCCTAGGAAGAATCCTATGAGAGATAAAATTCTATTTGCAAAGTCAAAAAAGTCTACATGCTTTTTTAGATTACGTTAGATAAAATGTAACTGAGATTTTTGCTGTTAATAATTTCTAACAGCATAGTAAAAGTAAATTTATGTTAGATTTCATTCTTAACTTACTGGATTTCTTTTTTTCCTGGTCAATCTGTCATTCTTAACTCTCAAAATACAAAAAAAAATTGTATGATTAGGCCAAACCTGAACTTCCTTTGCCAGAAAACAAGATACTTTGCAAGATGTTCAGGGAGAGGGTATTAAATGTTCAGAAGGAAACAGATATACACAGAAAAGTTTGGCTATTCAAGCGTCATGGTTTTAAGCCCAGCTGAAAACTAAGTACCACATATCTGCTCACTCAACCCCCACTCTCTCCCCCTCCCACCACCTATGTGGAATGAGAAGAATCAAAATAAAACGTTTATGTTGAAATAATAACAATTTAATAATTGAATTTAAAGGAAAATACAGTAATAATGGGAAAGAAGAAGAAGAAGAAGAAGGGAGAAACAAGTGATACACAATACAATTGCTCATCACCCCCTGACCTATGCTAGAACCCCCATTACCAAACACCCATTCCCAAACCCAGATCAGCCTTTTCCAAGAACTGATCAGAGGTGATATACTGGGCATGACATTCCATGGTGTGAAATATTCTTTTGGTCACCTGTCCCAGCTGTGCTCCCTCCCAGTTTCTTTTGCTCACCTTCTCACTGGCAGACCATGACACAAGGAAAATTCCTTGATTTGGGATAAACATATTTCTTAGTACCCCTTATTTTTTACTCATGAATTCTATTGCCAAAATTGAGTTGCAGTCATATTTGGTAGCAGATGGTCAAACCCACTGCTGTGTCCAAGTAGGCTGGTGGGCATAGTTATCTGATGTGTTTAGAGATATGATAGCAAGCCAAGCGTCTCTCTTTACTCACCACCTAGGGATACACTCTCAAGTAAAGAGAGATCCCCCTCTGAGAAGAGTAGTTGCCAGATTTCAAAACATTTGCTTGAATGTTTGCAGAATTGTATTTGTCCCTGGAAATAATACTGTTTAATAGCCACATTCTCACATCTACTTTTTAAAGTGAATTCGTAAACAGATGCTAAGTGTAAATATGTAAGCTTCACATCAGCACCATGTTGTATTTTGATTATTTTCATGTTTTGCTTAAGAAGAGACACTGAAGCCCATGTTCCATGATGTAATTGGACATCTGCTTGCTAGGCCAGCTGACTCAATTAATTCTAAAGGTTGTTCTTAGTAGGGAAGAGGAAACTACCATTGGTGATTTCCTGATTAATTTATCCAAGTGGGTATTCCCAATTTCTGTCTAACATAAGGACAAAATAAAATTTCATTTTCTAAAACATGGTTCATTGTTTTTTGCAATGCTTTGAAGACTCATAAATTCTGATTAATTCAAACCAGAGTGTTTGATCTCAACTTGTCCAGTCAATGAGATAAATGGTATATACCTATTTCTATCTATAGAAATTGTGCACCATAAAATGTTAAGCCTTACATTCATTACTCAGCATGCAATTCTGTTGTTCAAAACCGTTCACTCCTAGTTTGAAAAACATAGCTCAGTACAAGAAAAGGAAATCTTGACAGGTAAACATCACTCTGTAAATGCTCCCTGAAAATATATTACCTTTCAGGAAATGGTGGTTTCAGTTAATCAGATATGGTGATGTTGAGAAGGAATTTAGCTACAAAGGGTTTTCTTAAGACTTTAAAATCAAATCTGATTATGGCTATTATCAGACAGCTTTGTACTGAAATGGTTTCTTTGAAAAAACAGCTGTATCTAAGACTGTCTAAGGTAAGATCAGGCCACAGTTGGAAGTGATACAATCAATTACATGGATTAAAGCTACTTTAGAGGTTCATTCACAATACATAGAAAACCCATTGATTGCAATTAGATTTAGAATTAGTCAGCAAATTTTGATTAACATAAGAAGACAGCTAAGTTTACTCCCCTCTTGCAGGTCAGCAAGGAGCACTTGAAGGAAGAGCTTGTAACAAGACTGATGACTCAGCACAGGACAGTCTGTAGATCCGTGCCACTTCTGTGGGCTCTTATAACACAGAGCAATGAAAATCAGTTTCATTTCATGAAAGAAGCAGCTGCTTGTAAAAGTTACATTCTATGTGAAGCTTTTCAAAAATAAAAATCATCATGAATATGAAATAGCCCACTTTGGCTTTCAGCCCAACCTCATCACTCATGAAAAAACTATGTGGAAATGTGTATGGTACAGTCTTCATTAAAAATTCATCTGCTTTGCTTTTCTTGTGGTCTACCAGAGCATAGTTTGCAAAATTCCAGAGCCAATTAAACTTTATTAACTGACATGTGTCGTTATCAATATAATCAGATTTGCAATATTATTTATATATATAAATATGTTTGGTATTAGTGACTTTTGGTAACTGAGAAGCACCACATTACTGTCACACAACATAAAGAAGTTATTTGAGCATTATGTGAGCTGCTTTGTAACGTGTAATATCAACTATAAGCTAGATTGGCTAAATATGAAACACTTCCATGAATTCTCTGAAGGAATATACAGATCCAAGCAAGATTCAAGTCAAGTTTTGCTGGAAAATCTTGGTGCTGAGACTTCTACACTTACGTGATTTAGTGAAAAAACCTCTACAAATTTCCCAGTGAAGTACATCCCCTTTCATAAATATGTAAGCAGGAAAACAGGAAATTCATAACATGACAATATTTGTTAAAGGTTCGGTATTTTGAAAGGAAAAAGAAAACCAAGTTCCAGGTTGAAGATCTTACTTGACTCTTCATTTTTGTATATAGGGTAGAGTGTGAAAGAGTTGTACTGAAATATATGGGTTCAGGCTTCCTTTGGCATTACCACCTACATGTAACAGACCTATGACTCCTACAACAACCAAACACAGCCCTCTGCTAGAGGGTTTCCAAACTTGTTTGGAATGTCTCTCTAGACATTAGCTATTTTTCATTCAGCTAGGAATTGTTTTGTCAACAGTTGTATCCAAGGACCCACAGCACAAAGAGGTGTAGTTCTACAATTATTAGGGAAAAACAATTATGGCTTGTTTTGTTGAAACCTACATCATTTTTCTTATAGATATAACACACTGAAATCCAGATTATTTTTTATAACAGCATCAGAGTTTTATTTCTGGATTCCTATTTGTTTCTTCTTGTAGTAAAAACACTTGGATGGTGAAGTCATGTTGGTAATTTAACATGAGCTGTAAATTAAACTCCAAATAAACTCTGCTCACTTTTCCCCCCTCCCCCTCTAGTAAGAAAGGGACAAAGGCAGAGACTATGGATTGAGATAAAAAGTCATTGAAAGCAAACAGCAGTGGAATAAGAAATTCACAATAACAGCAACAATATTAATAACAAAAGCATACAATAAAAGACGTTTTAAACATAAAAGGTGTCCACTCCCTCAGCTTTGTTCCATGTAGATGCTGGAACAAAGTCAAGATGGCAGCTGCTCCCATGCCCAGAATTAAATGGCTTTCCCAGAGAAAGACAAGGTGGCAGGGGTCCTCTGCAGCTGGTTCTCCCGAACCCTAAAGCCCAAGACAATGGAAAACAATGATGGACAAAAAGCTACTCTATGCTGCCTCTTTCTGGACCACTCCAGTGGCATTGCTGATTTTTATTACCCCCTTCAGCTGGGGCTCGGGTTCAGCTCATTTCACCTCATTTCCTTGCCTCCTTTCACCTCATTTCCTGCTTCTTTTCCTGTGGCTGCTTCCACTTCCGTTTTCCCTCAAAGTGGCTTTTCTTGAAACCGTGTCCCAACTGTGTGCTGTGTCTGGGAACTGTGTGTCAGAAGAACAGGAAAGGACAGGAGGCAGCAGCAGAGCAACAGAAGTCTCCAGTGCTGGTCCCAAGAGCCCACAGTTACCACAGCAAAGTTCCCAAATACAAAGGGAACAAAATATCACATTTCTTGTGTGTACTCACCCTTTTCTTCTCCCCAAAGTCACACCCGAGAGATAATGCGGGAGGTATAGAATAGCACCACACCCCTTGCAACTATAAGCTCTGCCCGCTCTCTGCAACCAGGACACCATGGGACAGAGTGCAATTTGTTTTCATAAGATGGAGAATTTTTTTCTTTGATTTGCTTAGTCATTTTTTTTCTTTTAATTAAAATAACAAGAGGAAAAAGTCAAGTTTGGCTTGGTTATTTTACTGTATTTCTGTCCAGAGGGATAATGTAATTTTAATACATATTTCATGTAATTTCTCAGGTTGGAAAACTAAGATCATGGATTACAGCTGTTAACACAGCAGTACCAAGTCTACCACTAAACCATGTTTTTAAGTGCCACATCTACACATCTTTTAAATACCTCAACTCAATCACTTCTCTGGCCAGCCTGTTCCAGTCATTGAACACCTTTAGATGGAGAAATTTCTTTTGATAAAGAAATATCAAATCTAAGCCTCCTCCAGCAGAACTTGAGGAACATTTACTTTACCCATCAGCTTATAAGCTCTGATGCACAATGGCTTCCATCTTCTTGTTTTTTGATAATGCTGAGTGTGCTGGTGTACATGAATTTTATTTGGAGTGTTGATGCCACCAACTTTTTTGGGGAAAGAAGCCCTAATTTTTATGTAACATTGCATCTTTTGAATAGTTTCTGGTATGAATTTTGAAAGTTTTCCTTCCTATTTTAGTAAAATGGCAGAAGACAGTTCATGAATTTTCCAGTTGCCTAAAACAAATAGCATTTTCTGGAAAGCCAGCAGCATATTGGCTATGTCTAGCAATTCAACAATGCGCAATTTCATTATGACTAATTTTGCCAGAGGAATATATACCTTTTCTTTTAGAAAAAAGTAACATTTTCCATTTACAGTAAAATGAACTGGCCTTCCATGCCTACAAATACAACAAATATGTGCAGCTCTCTTTGAGTAAAAAGACTGTAGGGGGAATTGCCTTGCTGCGACAAATAGATAATTTTAGTGAAAAATCATGTTAAGACTAAACATCAAATGTTGATCTTATCCTGTTGCAGCAGGTTTTTTCTGAATGCATTTGGTTAATACTAAAATGCATTTGATATTGAAGACATTATTTTTCAATTAATAGAAAAAATTGAAGTCTCAACTATTAAAAAAAAAAAAAGAAAGATAATTTATTCCGCAACAAAGGGATGTGCCTCCAGGTAGCTAAAAGTCATTTTTACTCTGTGCTTTTTCTGAATGAAGCAGGTACGCCTTAAATTGAGAATTACTGCAGTATATCATTATTTTTCTGAAAAAATATTTAAAATTATTTTCATAAGATATTCTGTTCAACTTTCACCCCTCACCAAATGGTACCTTATCAAACAGGTTTTGATAAAACACCATCCTATTTCTCCTTTAAACACTAGTGATATCTATCTATATTATCTAACTCTAGCAATGCTCTGAGAGGTGATTATTAATGCTTACAAAATAAAGCATTACAGCAATAAGAAGGATTGTAATATTGAAATGTGAACAGAGGGACTGTGAAAATTTCTTTATTATGAAAATGTCAGTTCCATTTTTAAAACTGAGTTGAAATTTGCATATCATAAAATACAAAAGTATAGGTAAAGAAAACTTTTAATCAGATGTATGTGGATTTTTCTGATTCCTATAAATAGATATTTGAAGGAAGGTATGTTTACGTAAATCAGGAACAGCTCTGATTAGGTTTAGCAATAAACCCAAAAGTTAATTTATGGAATTTGAATTTCTAAACTCATTAATTTCTTCAGGTCATTTCAAGCACATAACCAAATAATTTATCGAAATTATTCAAACAGGATTTTCATCAACTCTCAGGCAATTATATGCAAGAGGGGAGAAAAAGTTGTTGCTGCCTTACTATTAGTTTTCTAGATGTTCAACATTTTTAACCTCTAGTAGAATGTGTTCTTTGAAAACTTAAAGCTTCTGTATCTAGACCATTTATGTATCTAATCAGTTTGTGCCCAAAACTAAGACCTCCTTCATACTGACCTTTCCTTTCTGGCATTTAATGTGGGCTTTTCTTATTTCATGTGGTTTACAACCTTGCTCCCTCTTCCACAAACCTTTGTGTCTGATCTTCTTCCACAAATTTACAGATATCCCAACAACACAAAAATAACAGGGATTATGCATTGCAATAAATTCCTTCCAACTTCCATTTACCTTTTTTTTTTTTTTTTGGTCATATCAAGGATTGGGAACAACTGATAGTGAGTCCTTGGACATACATTCAGGCTTTGTCTTTACTGCATCATGGAGAATTTTATTATCATGGCAAGTGATAACAGAATAAAGCCAGCATGAGTACTCCTGCATTTTTACCATCAATTTACATCATAGACTCCTCAAGTCAGATTTCTTTCCTTTCATATGAGCTACCATATGCTACAATGCAGTTGCATAAGTAACATTACCACACAATTTTTACTGTTAACATATGAGTCAGAAACACTAAATATTAACAAGGAGGTGAATAGATACTTTTTAAGGTCTCAAATTGTAGTATGGAGTTTTGCAAAAAGTTCTAGAAATCTGTTATGCTTTCATAATATATTTCACCGACTCAATTGCTGTGAAAATTAATTGAACTATTGTTTTCAGTAATCCAATATTCTGTTCTTTGGTAGTGCATAACTAGACTAACTTTCAGTGTTATGAGAAAGCTTTTGTTTAAACTTTTGGTTATGGATTTTCCTAAAACTGTACCAATACACATAAGCACTCAGTCTCTGAGTGCTTAAACAATGGTAATGAGTATTCATGGCAGTCATTTTAGACATTTATATGAGAATGTTTGGGGAAATTTCCTTTGTTGAATATAAACGTTTTAAAAATTTTATATGATATTTTAAATTTTTATTTGTTATTATTTTAGTTATATTTTTATATTAAATAGTTTAATATAAAGTAAGCTGTATAGAGATAAGGATAGAGAGATAGAGAGATAGATAGATAGATAGACAGACAGATAGACAGATAGAGTTGTTAATTTCAAGGTAGAATCATGCTATCAAAGAAGACGCTGGGAGTTTTAGGTATTTTCTAGTTGATTTATTTGAAACTGGGTTTAAGCCCTTGAGGCACAACTGTTGATTTCAGGGATTAATGATACGATGACAGCTTTTAGGATATAATTTCTCATGCAGGGCTTCATTTAACCATCCCCCTTTAGACACAGAATGGCAGACTTGTTAAATGTTTCATTTAGAACACAGATTATGGAGTTTTACACTGCAGAAGTGCAATTTCCTAATCTTTGGTTTTAAAGGAAGAAAGACATCTGTAAAACACTACAGAAAATATTACTTTTGCTTAAATTTCCTTTGGTGGAAAGTGAATATATTTTCAATTTTCTTCTTTGTCCTTCTGAATTTGGTTACGATAATAATGAAAGAGACACAGGAATGAATTTGAAGTCTCAGAAACTCTTGGATTCACTATTTGAATTGAGAGATTATTTAGTTTTAAGAAGAGAAAATCCAAAATAATTTAAAAAAAAAATAGAGTAAAGATAAAAGAGGAAATTCACTTTGTCACTTACTCTCAATCATCTGGGGAGAAGTGAAGAGCAAATAAAGGTTTTCCATCCCCGTAGTCACAGAAGACTTCCTGATGCAAGATAAACTTTAAAAGAAACACTTTGATTTAGGTTCTGACAAGCTGGCATCTCTAAATTAAGAAAATTGCTTTATCAACAAATCAACTGAAGCAAAGAAATAACCCTGGTAATTCAGACAAAGACTTAATTGTGAATAAATAAAATATTGAAGCCCGGATAAGCTGGAATTTCAAAATGGACTGCTATGAAATATATTGCTTACTTGTCAAGGCCTTTTCTGAACAATAATAGCCTTATATAATGTTTTTAAATTAGAATTCAACCTAAAATGTGAAAATACTGCAAAAAACTTTTGAAGGAAAAATTGTGAAACAACCTATGAATCATAAAGCAATTAGTTAATAGGAAAGGAGAGAGAAACTTTAAATATGGTACTCTGAGTATAATATTCTTATTTTTCAATATTGTATATTAGCTTTTAACTGTTTCTCTATGCTTATCTCATTAGCCCCAAAACTATTAACTGATCCTTCTGCAGACAAGATGCTTGCACTCTCTATCTCCTCTGTGTCGTTGACAGAGATGTTTAGCAGGTGTTCTTTGTCTTGCTTAATTTTCTCTTGATCTTTTTCCCTGTTCCTTATTTTTCATGTATATGTAAAGGATCTCATACTTTAAAGAATATTTGACCACTTTATCTTTCTCCAGTTCTCTTCATTCTTCTATTTTTCCTCCTTCTTTCACTTTTTTCCTTTTCTCTTTTTCCTTTGTCTTTTTAAGTCTCTCCCTTGTTTTTTAAGCTTCTATCTCTAAACTTATTTTCCTTCTTCCCCCTCCTACTTCCCTTTTCATGCCTTTAGTTCCATTATTTCTTCTTCATATTTTCTTCTATTCCCTTTCTCCCTTATTTTCCATTCTCTCATCAATGCACATGCAATCTCTATTCTCTTCCTCCACATAAAATTTATTTTCTAGGAGTCATTTATCATTGAAAATTTATGTAAAACTCTGAAATCAAGCAAGTGTCTTAGTTTCCACTCATAGGTTTGGATAAGGCCTTATATCTTTAAAAAAATGCTGTGAAGGACACCATTATTTGTAGAGATTGGAGAGCAGGGACCATTTATTCTGGAATTTAAACAGTGAGGCATGTCATGATGTGACTTCTGCTTTCTTTGCTCAAGAATTCTCTTGACAGCTTATGGTTTGTTCCCAGACACAGAATGGAGTTGCCCTGCAGAGAAAAAAAATTAGAAGTACAGCTTTCATAGATTTTTACTTGCAAATAAAAAATTTCCTTATCATTTCAGTGACAATAGGCCTATAGTTCCACTCTAGACCCAAAACCAGCACCTGAGGTCAGACAAGTCTGATATTAGAATAATTTCCTGCATAACCAGATTAAACACGAAATATTTAGTTTTCTCTTGGAACATGTTTGCACAGCTTCTGTCAAAAACAGTACCTAGACTAGGTCTTCCCACTAGTTCTTTCCCACAGAGAACAGCTGCTCTACACTTGACAAAATCAAAAAAATCCAGATGTCACTTAGTTGGGAAAGTATCTTAAAAGAAATCACAGAATAAAAGTTATATGAGAAATTCATGGGAGGCCAAGCTCCATTGTATGACATATCTGTTATGCAATACTGTGAAAGCTGATGTCGATTTTTGAAGTGATGAGGCAATCACAAGAAATGCCAAACTATCAACCTGGATATAAGTTTTCAGTATCACAGAATCACAGAATGGGTCAGATTGGCAGGCACTACAGCAGGTCATCTGGTCCAGCCTCTCTTCTCAAGCATCCATAGCACATGGCACATGGCACAGGATTCTTCCATACTGGTCTTCCCCAGTGAGGGAAACCCCACAGCCTCTCTGGGCAATCTGCTGTGGTGCTTAGTCACTGCACAGTAAAGAATTTCTTCCTAGTGTTCAGGTGGGACTCCCTTAACATGCATATCCAGAACTGGAGCACAAACTAAGAAATTAGTCTGAATCATATTCCTTCCTAAAAGTGAAAGTTTCTCTTGCATTATGTTTATGGTCTGCCTGGAAAACATTTACAAAAAATATCTGATAGTGGCAGCTGAGGATCAGTAATGTATGGAATTCTTAAGAAGCTATTTAAGATCAAATCCCTTTATGGTGGTTAAAGAGATACAAGGCAGTAATTGTTTTTATTCACTGACCAAAGTTGGAAATTGGTTACCTGTTGCCTAGTTCATATTTTATTCTTGTTCGCATTACATCCCATCCTTTCCTCTCTTCCCCAGAGAGGGCAATTAAAGAGTAAATGCTTTGTTTTGTAATCAGGATGATACACAGACCCCAGCTACAATTTTTAGTGCCATGTTCAGGAGTTAATCAAACCTTTGTTTGCAATATATTCCCCTTATTGCACAATTGCTATCTGACCATTGATTGAAGTTTTAATTGCCTGATAAATTGAATGTAAAAATCTGTGGTAGGAAAGGAAATCAGAGAAAAAGAGGACGGATCTCTCACAAATCGATGTAAAAACAGTTTTCTCCTTACAAGTAGAAATAATTTGCATAAATTTTAGCACAGGGACATGCAGCTACAGATGACGCCAGGTTGTAGTGCCAAAAAGGAGGAAATCAGTCCTTTAGAATTCTTCTGTTATGAACTTTTTCTTGTGCTAGTTGTTTTCACTATTCACAGAAACTAGAAAACAATAGCTGCTGCTTATGACATCACTGTGACTATGCCAATTTCATTAATATCCTGCTGTAAAAAGTATATTTTGGTTGCTTTTATTGAAAACTGTTAGTGATTTAAAGCAAAACAGTGTTGGGAGGATGTTATATACATACAGATTGCCTATAGAAAGGTTTGCTTGGAGAGTCAGTTAAATTTTAACTTAAAAAATTATAAACACTTCAAATCCCTATGATCTGCCAAAACTGTATGTTTTGTAAAAAATCTGGTTTTCTATTATAAATATGTATATTTGATAGCTGTATTAAACTTACTATTTATTTTGCAAAGCCAGAAGTGTCTTGATTTCATGCATCACAAATTTCTTGCTTGCTTCTGTTTTTTCCTTTGGATCTGAAAATGTGGATTTGGTGGGACTTTGCCCCGATTATGATAAAATCTCTCTTAACTTTGGGTCCACCTGCTATGGCAAATATACCATTGCATAAGTACGGTTTGATTTGATTTATTTGATGAAATATGCATATTTTTCATGTGTATGGTAATTTATTTGACATGCATGTGCATGTTTGAAACGTAGGTATTTTTCTTGTCAGAACTCAATGGTTTCCTCTGTGGCAAAAGAATGAAAAAAGACTGTATACATATTATCATAATATTTTCAGGAAAGAAAAAACAAATTTCTTCAGCACTGTCTCCATGATATCCTCTCATTATCCTTTTAGAACAGAACAGGGCTCCTCCATCATTACTTTGAAAGTAGGCAGACCAGATAAAAGGGAGGGAGAAAGTTTAAATTTTATGTGTGGAAGACAGAGGACACAGCTGGACGACCATTCCCTGTGATGATGCATCCTTTTTTCCCTTAAGATCTCCCATATGAAGTTCATGACTCCGTCCTGTTTCCATATCCTCTGTAAAAATTTCATAAGAATGGAGAAATTCCTCTGAATCTTCCCTGTAAACCCATGTCTTACATGCTTTTTTATGAGTAATATCTGGTAGCTGTGACTAATATAAGGTGAAAACCTTGGGACTTACGCATCATCTTTCTCCTTCATAGGATATTATGTAGGATGCAGTAAACTCAAAGTATATTAAAGTTTTAAAATGTTATTTATAAAGTTTATCGGTAGTACTCTTTAAGTTTGTTTTAATGACTAGTTTCAATAGCTATCCAAAGGAAAAGGCAAAAAATTTGAAAAACAACTGGGCAAAAAAACAAGTCTCAGAAATAAAAAGAAGTTTCCATATTTCCACATGCTCAATTCCAGAAAACATGGAAAATAATACGTCTGTCTAGAAGACGGAGTTAAATCTTTTATGAAACTATGAGATTTCCTAAGTAACTTAGTACTTGTGGAAGTACATATTGATTTTGACTACTTGGAAGAATCTTTTAGGCCTTCTCAGAGTTCTCTGAATGAATGGGTAGACTTTATTATCTTTTTGTATTCCATCACCCAAGCCTCAGCAGCACGCAAAAGAAACGCAAAGGTGTTTATTTTATGAGTGGCCCTTCCTTGCCAATTTTCCATTAACTAGTAGTTCTATTTCTTCCTCTGATCAGCAAATTCTAAAATTATACTAAAATTTACATGTGAATACTAGTAGATATATATACACAAGAGAAAATTATTCCTTTCTCTACAGAAATACTAAAATTGTCCATATGATAAGATTGTTCCAGATATTTTATCGTTGTATTGTATCTCTTAGGATCTCTAGTACTTTTCTTTAGCAGACTTCTGAATTCATTGAAATATTTTTATTCTCCTGTATTGCATTGCTCCTATATCAAAGTGTTACTGCTAGGACAACAAACAACCACACAAACTAGTTACTGCAGAACTTTAATTTGAATTAGGCCTCCTACTCTTTTACATATCATAAAGGTATAATGTATGATGGCATTCGGCTTAAAGACAGAACACAGCAGGAATGCTTTGTTTAAGTTTTCTTAGTTTTCTTATGGTGAGTTACAACTATTTTGAGTTTAAAACAGCACTTCTGCCTCACCCATGAGTAGGCTAGTAATATCAAAAAGTCAACATAGAAAGCCTGTGTATTCTTCACTTTGGGAACATAATTTCTGAGAGCAAGAGAAACAGGTGTGGACTTATGACTGCACTCTATTAATTGGAAAATAAAATAACTGTCATATATATCCAGACTCCAGACATTACCAGAATTTCAAGATGTTACCTGAATTGATCCAGTTTATTGGCAGTGGGGAAATCTTGGCATATGACACCGTAAATATGGCTTCTGTTTGGACATGTGTAACTCCCTAGGTTACAAGTACGCACTTCCTCCTATGAAATCAAAAGTCTTTCTAGATTCTCCTTAGCTACATGCACCATTTCTGTTCTTTGCTCAGACATCAGCTGTTTCCAAGAAAACTAGTGAGGGAAAAGTGGACCTTCTCAAGACGACTACCCTTTAAAGCCCTTACCAGATCTGTTACATGTCTCTGGTCTTGAAAAATATTGACAGGTCTAACATTAATAGTGATAGGGAAGAAGACTGAGGTTTCACGCACTATTCCTAAAAAAGGTCAGCAACTTTTCCTTACCCCAATCAGCAGATAGCAGGGGCTGGACAACACATAATGAGGTGAGATGCAGACCACTCTTCTCCACTTCAGAGCTGTTACTTGGGACAAACAAGTTTAGTTGAACAAGAAAGGTGTCACCATTTGTACAAGAGAGCACTGTCAACAATATTGTTTCTTACAAAAACAGATTCTCAAAAGAGATCTATCATTTCTGATATGTTCTTGACCTATGCCAAATCCTCAAATGTAAAGCAGTTTGACAGGAGACACCATTGTTGCTGTTTATTGTGGCGAGACCTGCTATCTTTCTCTTTCTTACAGAAAAGGGCAAGGAGTTATGTGGCTCATCAGCAAGGCAGGATATTAATGCACCACTATCCAGTAGTATCACACCCTTCCATAACCACATAACTCCAAGGCTCTGCAGGGGGAGCTCAGATCCATGCGAAGCTGAACTTCTTCCCATTGCTTCTCCATAAAGACCAGCTTCCTCTCTCACTCTGTCACTTTGGAGGCAGTGCCTCCTCGAAGCCATTGTAATTCATATAATGAATTGCCTAGTGGTAATTATATATGTACATATTAATAGCCTTTGGCTAAAATATATGAATACTTTGATTCTAAGTATTGAAAATGAATACGTGTTTTACAGCTTGTGAAAATATGATGTGGGCATGCATGGGGTGTGTTTTCCATTAAAAATGAAGGCATTTTTGACAGATACGATATGGCAGAATATATCAAGATAATTAATTTACGTTCATTCCTCAGAGTTTTTGGGGTTTTTTTAATTTCTTAGCATGACCTCTGTTTCATGCTTAACAGAACAACCAAAAAGAGACTAATTTATAGATGAAATCTCTCAGAGTTTTTTCTTTCCATATAAACCTTATCAAATCTAAGTTTGTTTATATGTTGATTGACGGAAACCATAATAATTTCTTTTATTTGACTCAAACATTCTGATTCAATATTTCAGCAAAATCTTGTTGTTTTTACAGCTTTCTAATCAACTACTTTTTTCCCCCCACACTTTTTTACTTCACATAAATAAAACCGTTTCCAGGGCCAGACATCTGGCACTTACTGTCTGAAGGGATGAACAGGAAGACAGTGTATTCATAGGATTACAGAGCAAGCTGAGAAGAACAATTTATGCAGAGTTTTGTAAGTTTAGTGAGGCAGAAAATAGATTGGGGTCTAGAGAAGAAATGATATGTCAGTCAAAGCTAAGCATACAGACAGAAACTTCCACAACACATGAGCAGTCATGTGCTGTCTTAGTTTTTGTGACTTCAAGAGTTACTTCTGAGTTTGGTAGAACAGTAAACACATGTTTGTTAAGGTCATACTCTTAGTTGAGTTTTACAAGTCTCTTTTAAAGTTTGGCAAAAACAAGAATAAAACTGCCTCAAAAGATGTAGAAAGCAGTTAAATGTCTTCTAGGCAGAGTCTTAAAGAGGAAGAAAACTGCAGCTGAACACAGTAACTTTGCCATTTACACATTGTCCTTGTGTAAAATAATTTTCTCAAAATGTAAATTTTCATCCAATACAATAGATTTTTCTGTAGCATAGTGTAGGTCAGTGCTCTGTACTCAATACTGACAAATGAAATCTAGAATTATACGCAAATAGTGTATTGTAGTTGTCTTTATCAAGACAAGGTACTGTAACTGTTTCTCAAGTCCCCCTGTGTGGATATTTCTGTCCAATGGCTTCTGCTGATTTCTTTTCTTTATTTGATTTATAAACAAGAAGCTGTTCCCTGAAATTACTAATATTTGGCAAGCAATATTATGCTACAAAATATTATTGGCAATACCGTGCAAACTGGCAGAAGGGCATTAGACTGCAATTTAGCCCGCATTTAAAATAAGCTTCTTGTTACCTATCTGACACACAGCAACTAAAGCACCTGTTCATTTTCATTACAGTATCTATTTCATCATTTTACTTCAAGCATATTCTTAGTTGCTTTGAGATAATGATGCTCAAATTTGATAACATTTTAGAAGAAAGAATGGCTTGAAAGAATCCATTTCAAAGATAAAGAAGCAATGATCATATGTCTTTGCTAGTCTGAACTACACACTATCTGACTTCAGTTATATCCCCTCAATAGCAATTGTATAGATTACATTGAATACCTGATTAAGATTTATATTCTATAGAACACAATGTTCATTTAATAATATCTTCATTATTGTCGGGCACTTTACTGATACTTTTATAGGTTAGAGTTCATGTGCACAAAGAGTAAGAAAAGTCACTTCACTGTTATGTCGCAGAAAAGAAATAATAGATCATCCAATTTTCCAAGACATGTTTCTCCTATCTTTCATCAGCCTACTTCTATCAACATATTTAGATATTTGTGGCAGGTTAATATGGGCCATTTTCACCTGGCAACAGCATCACTCCTTAGCAACAGTATGTGTATATTCAAACTACTGGTAACACTGAGCCAAAATGGAAGATCACACTACAGAAACCTTTGGATAATGTATGTCAGGAATTTTCATATATTATTTCACCTTGGCAACCATCTCATTTAATTCCATAGCAACTCTGAATATAAACTCAGTTTTGTGGTTTTTTTCCTCTTCAAAATTACCTCTTGAGAACAACTAAGATGATTCTCTTATTAACATTAATGATATTCAGTGTTTCACTTATTCCTAGTTTAAGATAAATGACAGAATTCAATATTGCACAGTAGTGCTCTAGATCTATGCAGTATTTCATTGCTTAAAAGTCATGAAAATTAAGATGGTACAGCTGTAATTTAATGTTATTCTTCTACTTCTTAATATATATTAGTATACAGCTACTATTTAAAAAAATTTTATTAGTACTATACATGTACCGAAATCATTGTGTTCATCCATAAAACTTCTTGTATCCTGTCTAGGCAAGCCTTTATATTGTTTTGATAATAACGGCCTACATAATCTTCTGCTGGAATATTTGAGGAAAAAAAAATTGTCCCTGAAGGGAGAAGACTCCACTGCTGTTTTACTCCCATTCATATGTATTCCATTTACTTATCCATTGGTAGGGAAGAATCAACTAAAATCATGGTAGGTCTCTTATGGAAAATATCCACTTTGCCTGTCAATTGATTTGAGCAATATTTCTGTAGTGTAGCAGATCTTGTGGGGATTGTTGTCTGGCAGCAGTTCCTCTAAGTGTTAGCATATTGTATAAACTTTGTTTTCTACAAGGATCTCACTCTATTGAAATTGTTAAATTTCTCACTTTTCTGTTTAAAAAGTCTTCTGGACTCCTTATTTGAATATTTAAAGGAATATGGTCCCACTTTTCATTCTTAAGAACGGTAATTAACATTGTGTTAAAATGTATTTGTGTATACCATAGAATCCAAGCGACAAAAAGGAAAAGAAAAGGAAAGCAATGTGAATGATAACACAGCTTGTTAATTCTATTTGGTTTGGTTCCTTTTTACTAACTGTTTCAATTGCAATAACAAAGTCTCTCCCTCTCTTCCCCTGTCTCCTTACCCCTTCATCCAATGGTTTAATGGTCTGCATTGGAAATTAACTTTGTATCTTTTTCAATTTTTAGTGCTGATTTTTTTTTTTTACACAGCCTTGCTAGTCTCTATATGAGTTTTTTAAGCAACAAAGTAATTTTACATGCTCAGAGGAAGCTTGATCTTTTAAGGATATAAGTAATCTGACCCACAAACACAGTAACTTTTCTGGTTTTTTTGCTGATCAGTCTTTAATTTTGTGACTTAGTACTTGCCCCTACACACTAAGTAAAATTATTCATCTTTTTTCATCATGAAGCACTGATCTGTTCCAAATCTTAACTGCAAATGATCTTCTTTTATACAATATGCACACTGTAAAGGTATACGATTTTTTCTGCGTATGCAATTATTTCTACATATCCTTTCTGGCTCAGCAACTAGACACAGAGGACGTTGCTTATTGTTGTCATGGGCATGTTTTGAAATTTCTTCACTTACCGTGGTGTATTTCCACTTAACTAAACTCAATTTCAGCATATTAAAAACAAGGTCCTCCTGATTATAAAATAGCCTCAGAGCAACAATAAGCTAGAGCACAATGAAAAAAATAACAACAAAAAAAAAAACCCCAACAAAAAAAAAACAAAACAAAAAACCCCACCAATGCGAAAATGAAACTCTAAACCAACTCAAAACCTAAAAACCTCTCTTGTTTGACCAAGAAAATATGTGACAAAATGTGGTGAAATAATTGTCTATTATCAATAATATTATCCTTCAGTTACTCATATTCTCTTTGTGTACTATTTTTTTTTGAGGCGGAGGCATGGAAATTCTCTTATTGTTTCAGACAGAAATGTGATTTCTGGATTGGCAGTTCTGTGTAAATTTACAGAGTGTTAATATACATGGTTATATTCTAATGTCATGTTATTATATGAAGTTACATTTTTCAGATGAAACAGCGAGTATATATTTCATAGCAGCATGTAATATTATGCATACATATAAATATATTCTCAGATTTCACAAGCTTTAGATAATCAGCAGAAATAAACTTGAAACCTAACACAGGGAATTCTTCATGAAGAAATACAAGTCAGAGTTTAGTATGTCTTATTACCACAGAATCTGCTGCTACCTTTGTTCTTTTAATAAGCCCTTTACATTTAGACTAGCTGCAGAATACCAAAACTAAAACTTTTCCATATCAATTTTCTAATGAGAAATGAGCAAAAGATATCATATAATCTTTTCTTTGGCTATAAAGACAAGTTAAGACACAATTAAATGGTATTTTATTAAAAGAAATATACAGAAGTGCAAGTGCTGTAAAATGGCAGAGAAGTTCAAGCACCACTTACAGAAATGAGAGGCCACTTTAAAAATTTACCATGATTAATTTATATTTGAAGAAAATATTAGAAAGAAATTATATTGGATGAGTGACCAGTTTATTTCTCTGGGAAAAACAGCTACTAAGAGTTTAGGCTTTAATAATGGAACCATTTTTAAGCTATTGTTTATGCAGGGGTTTCTGGAATGGATTGGAAATAAAAAACTTATTTTAAATTAATTTCTGGTGCTAGTTAAGGGACTGATTCAAACCACATCTTGGGGCTCAGAAAAATTCATGCGCTGCATTCGGTAAATTTGGAACCAATCCTATGGTTTCACTACCCTATTGGAAGAATAATGAATATTGTAATTCAGATTTTTAGAAGCATTTAATGAGTTTGCTAAGTCAACTTGAAATATTAAAATGCTGATATCATGAATATAGCAATGTCAAGACAGACAATTAAATCAGGATACAGAGATTTATCTATGTATGTGTTTCAGTTACAAATAATTTTGCAAATTAGAAGAGGGTACTCAAAAATAGTTCTGAGATTTCTCTTGTTATAGCCAGACTTGGGGAAGATGAAAACACTGGAAATTAGTCAGAGAAAATAGCACAGTAAGAAAATGTAGAAGTTAACAGGAATGACTGGAAACATATTTATAAATTGAAAACATGGGCAATATGTTTTGGGGGAGAAATGAAACAAAATAGTAACCTTTCACTAAGTGGAAAAGTCTTGACATGTCCTACACAAAATAGGAAAACAAGTCATTGCTGTAAAATACTTGCAGACATTGTTCTAAAATGCAATATATCTCAAGAGATTTAAGGTTTTACATGTCACTGTTCAGACTTCAGCTAACACTATTTAAATTAATTTTTCTGGAGAGGATACACTTCCCTGCAGTGTGTGTTACTGTTGTTAATCATTTTATTGACTGAAGTTCATCCCTGTGCACAGGATCTATCCAATACCCATGGAGGGAAATTAAAACTTGTTCCTGCAAACACTTAAGCATCTGCTTATTTTTGCATGAGTAAGGAGCTCTTTTCAATTTTAGCAGGCTTGATGATTTGTATAGACTTCACTGTTCATAAATGTTTCATAGCATCACTCTTGAGAAAGACTGGGTTCTAAATGTGTTGTGCATTTATCTTGTACTAGCCCTCAGTGTAATTGTGCATTTGCATTAAGTAAGCAGAACTACAAAAAAAAGTCAGTTGCTTGATTAACACCTATTATGAAAAATAAAAATATGATCCTATAGTCCTTACTTTTGTATCAGAGGAAAAATTTTACTGATAAGTAGATCAACATGTAAAAGGTGCAGTACCACTGAAAGTAGAGGAGCTGCAACTGATAAAACTACTATTGCAGTGCTTCTGGATAATTTATTACTTTAAAAGAAACTGCATGTTTAGGCTTTGCATTTATAATTATATATATTATATATTATAATTTATTTATAATAAAAATAATAAAGATTAAGGAAAAATTATTGAATATCAGCTTTTCTGTGAAAGATTGTTGTTGAAAGAATGTTGTTGAAAGATGGAGCAAGAAAAATGGGTTATGAGGTCTCTTTAAGAAGACAGGTATCTTGATACTGAAGACAGTGTCTGGCATAAAAAGGAGGAAAAGAAAAATAAATAAAATAATTATTAAGAAAAAAATACAAAAATAAAAAGTAATGGAAACACCAGTCTGCTCTAAACCCAATAAATAATTTCTAAGTGGTAGTTCCTCTGACTAGAGAGAGGGAGGGAATTGTTGAAATATAAGAAGAGACAACAGAGACTGAAGAATGAGAAACAGAAACCCTTGTATCATTTACTGGGAGAACTTCATATGAAGTTGACACACAAAGGGCAAGTTCAAAATCCTATCTCTTCAACAGTGGAGACTTGAACTGATGTTTTAAAAATATTCTTACAAATAGAAAGGAAAACTTTCCAGTAGCAGGCAGATAATTCTTCATTTATCTTAATTACATGTTATCTCTCAAGTATAATAAAGGTTGTATCCATTGTTTGTCCACAAGATACTCTATTTATTCAATGATAACATATGTAATTTACTTTTCTAAAAACTGCATTTCCTCTGAACTCTTTTTTAAAAGCACTTGTTTTATTTATTGTTATGTTTTTGGAAATACATGTCCTAAATTGCTTTAGAGCACAGTGACATTCCTTTGCTCAATATATTTAACACTCAGTTGGTCACTTGCATTCAATGCTTACTGAAGGAGCTAAATAATGTATAATTTATGTCTTTTACCCTGTCAGTAGAACTTCATTTTGACTATTCACATGTGAAAAATTATTCATTCATCTAAGTATTTTCAAAATTTTCCCTTTAGGGTAGGGGGAGGGAGGTGTGCGGAGGGTTGTCATTTTTGTGTCTTTTGTTGAAATTACTGAGGAAAGGAGCACCTAGAGTAAAAAACAGTTTTTTAGCTTTAAATGGGAACTACTGTTTATTACATATTTTGCCACAAAGCACCTGGAAGCATGTGTCAAGAGGGTGGAAACTGCATTGAAATGCAGAGTCATGCTGACATGCTTTCTGAATAGGTGATTAAAAAAAATTTACTCACGTGTAGTGTTAACTTTTTTACTCATCTTATTTGTACAAATTCACAGTTTCCCCATTCCCAAGAGAGCTTTCTCCTCTCTGGCAAGCAATATTTTTGTGAAGAGCAACTTTTACATGTTCTGTTTTTAAGGACCCTTCCCAGTGCCTTTTCATTAAAAAACAAACAAAGAAAACAAACAAACAAACAAACAAAACAAACAAACAAACAAAACAAAACAAAATTATAAGATAATAAAATATATCATAATAAATTTTTAGTACCAGTTTAGAATATTATTCCATTGAGTGTCTAAAAAAATACAGTAAAAGTACTGTGGAGACATAAAATCAGATTATCTTCAGGATCTATCAACCAGGGAAAGATTCAGGGCCAGATTAAAATGAACAAACAGTGTATCTGTTATGTTGAGCTTGGCCTGGCACGGAAGCCTCCATCAAAAATAAAAGTACAAAGGGAAAAGCAGAACAAAAAAAAAAAAAGTGTTGATCGTTGCAGTGTCTCCTCTTGGGTTCTGAGGCAACTGCTGCACAGAGAAGAAATGCTTAGATTTGGAACACCTTCCTTCCATTTCCGTGTCTCCTGCTACAGTCCTGAATGAAAATTAGCTTTAGCCAAATTTCTTCTGTTCATTCTCCCTCTTTGGCCAGCAAAGTGGATAAGTCAGCATGGTGCACACAGGATCTACCCAATGCTTCCCAGCTGTGAGCAAGGGTCCAGCACAAGGCCCAGGAGGATGATGCAGACCTAAGCCAGCCCATCTTCTATTTCTGTAAAGCGGGAGAGTAGAGGCAGCCAGGGAAGGTAGGAAAACCTGATTGCCTTGCAGTGAATGTAAAGAGGCCTTCTGCAGGAAAAAACACATCATTTTCAATTCTCTCAGCAGGCTTTAACATACACTGACCAGGTTCCTATAACATTACTTTAATTTCTAGAATCTGAAATATGTGGGTGTTTGAGAAGGAAAACTAACTGTTTGCTGTTTTCTATGTCAAATACAGGAAATAGATAAGTTGTTCAAACAATTTGGTTGCTTCAGAAGCGTGCTCAGCAAAATCAGTGTTAAAGTAATGGTTCTCCTCTCTACCTAGGTTCTTTTAAGACTGACTTAGAAAACAATATAAATTTTGGTAGAAAATTGAGGATGAGTAAATCCTTTGCTGTGGAAAACATAATCAAGGAAAGATTTCTAAGTAACTGAAGACCCTATCTGTGCTATTTGCAAACCCATTGTCCTAGTTTTTTCAAGAATGTGGGTGGGGGAAGGAACTCTCTGGCTTCCAAAAAGAAGGGTGTGGCTTCCTATCAAAAACCACCATGGTGTCATCATCTGCCATTGTTCATTACCTCTGGGTCCGTAGAGATCATTTTTGCACACAGATCACTCTTCTGTATTCTTCTTTTATTAATATTGTTGTTGCTGCTGTTTGTTTTATCTCGCTGCTGTTTCTAGTAAACTATTCTTTTCTCAACCAATGATCTTCACTTTTAGTGCTTTGAATTCTCAACTCCAAGTTGAAGTGGGAAGTGGGAGTGTTGGGAGCAAGTGATGTCTGGTTTGGGAGAGTCTCGGTTAGGACACTGAATTGGGCAGCATCATTTCTATACCATGACCCACATAAAAGTCCTGTTTCTATTTCTCCAACATAAATTCTGTGATTGTTTTTCAATTAAATAAGCAAGAGAATATTGATTTTAAAATCTTCAGCTGCACTTCAGAAAACAAATTCAAGCTGAAGATATTCTGCCACTCTCTTGAACTTCACAAATCCTCTCTCATAGTTAGATCCTTTGGAAGCAAATACTTCTGCTTGATAGAAAAGTGCAGCAGCTTTTGAGAGGAAATTCCCTTTGAGAGTTGCCTTCAGACCTCTTAGAAGGAGTGTCTGTAAGTTTTTTCCTCACATTAGCTAAGTGTTGAATTGGGTTCTTATGTTTTCATTTTCTTAATTTGACATTGGAAATATTTATTGATTGTATGCAAAAATCCAAACATAGTGCATGATATATTCTATAAATTCCATTTCTATTTCTCTTCCTACAATGAAACTGAGCATCTATTTCAATGCACTGAAGAAGATTGAGTTTCTGTTTTTATAAGTCATAATTTGAAGGAAAATACTTTTGCCTTTTGTATTATATGGATTTACTGTTATATAGAATGAAACCGAAGAAAATACGTGTACTTTTAAAATGTGTAGAACTCTCTTCCTGTTAGACATTAAGTACTCAACATACAGAATGTTCTCTTCACTTGGATTCAAAATTAAAAATAAAACTTGCTTGTGACATTTTTTAGTGTAAATTCTCTAACTATATAATTTATTATTCAACACACAAAGTTTTATTTTGCCTCTTTTTTTATTCCCTTAGGTGAGAAATTCAGTGGACAGCAGAAAAATCTACAAAGGTTCAAAGTAAGATTTCACATCTACTCACTTTTTAAGTCTTCATATTCTTTTTTCTGTAAGGCCTACAAATTCTCTTTGTTTGGATTTCGTGATATAAACTACAAATATCTTTCTAATTAGTAATATTTATAAAATCTTGGAAAGGGTATCCTGTTTGAAATTCAAATTTCTCCTAGTTAGGAAACAGAACATAATGCTCGAATCAGTAGGCTGTATAATAAATACATAGGTACCTCCTAAATTGCAGGACTAAGATTGTAGTTCAGATTTTACAGTTTTGGAAAAAAAGTCTGGTTGCTACAGCATGATTGCAAAATTGTGCTATGAACTAAATGGAAAGATAGTGAATACATTGAATGATTAGCAACAGTAGCTACAAAGGGTACTGAGCACTTCTAGCATTCCCTTTTCTGTACTATCTCACCTTAGCCTTTGTACCATGAATAATACTTACCTATAACAGCTGAGTTAGACTGAACAGCAATACACTGATCCTTGTAAATATTCTAAAAGCAGTACCTATATGAAAAAGAGGTGCCAAACTTTTAATATCCTTTCTACCTGCTTTGTATTATATAAATATAAATAATACAAATAATAATATGATTGATGGATACATATGACTTGACCTGTCTCTTTTTAGTGAGTAAGTAGTGTTTAAACTGAAGTAGATCAGTCCCTAGTGAAAAATTATTTATGACAAGTAAAGCATTGCATGAAATTTTTGAATATTTTATATGTGCACAGGAAGTTTGGAAATTTATAATGCATTCTATATACTATATTGATGTACTATATACATAAATTCATATATGTATGATTATGTACAGGAAATTTGGGGTTGTTGGTCACATTATAAAAGCTCAGTTATTTCTGTATTCACGGATAATCTTCAAGTTTCACACTTTAACCTATTAAATTAAAAACTTTGACAGAAAATCTGAAAAAGTTAGTGGAAATAATACCACATTTTTACCTGGAGTTATTAAGCTATTTAGAGAAAAATATTTATTCATGGGGAAATATAAAAGAATCCTAAGATGATCCTGTGAATGAATAATAGTCAGGTGAAATTCAGCACGCAGAAAATTTGAATTTATATTCCCAGAGAAAAGCAGTCCTAATATCACAAGCACTGATAATTTGATAGTGGTTAATTTTCATCCTGAGTTAGATAGCTCATTTCAAAAGCAAATAAAGCAACATAGGGCAAGATGAGAAGCAGGACACAAAAGGAGGACCAAAAACAGTAAGTCAGATAATGTATGAGTAATGACTGCATATCTAGCAAGCTTCAATCTGGAAGAGACACATGATTCTGGAAAGACCACAGAGAGATTTACAGAATCATGTCTGGGCTGTAAAAAGCAAAAGAAGAACCCAATTATTCATGTTTTATTCCAGTACTAAAACTACAGTTTGAAGAATGGAAGTAACAGATGTAAAGTTCAGAACAAATGCAGGTAATAAGGAAAATCTGAAACTTCTTACAAAAAGTTATTTGAGGTTCAAAATATGCCATAGGCTGGAGGAACAAAAATACCATAAATCTGTAACTACATTGATAATCCCTCTAGCTTCAGAAACTCCCTAAGGAGCAGTCATATGGTAACATGCCCAAGGGTAGTAATGCTGTATTTGTGCTGTTCTTACATTTCCCAAAATTTCCTTTATTAGCTATGTGATACCCCAGGGGAGCTATTGTATTATAAAGATCTTTGGCCATTATTGTTTTTATGGTACTGCTTATAGAATGATAGCAATTGGAAAGCAACACAAAAGTATAGTTAGGGAGTTGAATAAGTTACCAGAAACGTACTTTAGCCTCTCTCTAGCCTCCTGTTTTTATGGAATTTTATGTTTTATTTCACTCTCAATCTTGTGCTTAATGACAGTGACAATACCAGAAGTCTAGAAAAAGTTGTTGTTACATAGGAAGTTCCAGCAGGATTCGTCTGTGCTTAGGTAAATCACAGCAAATACAAACTATGTTTTGTACTAGCCTCAACACAGGGAGCTATTCCAAGTCATAAGAGACTTAATGAATTAAGCCACCATTTTCTTCTCAGATGTTCCTCACTAAAATGTTTACAGACAATAATACAGTGTGGAAAACATTACAGATAATAAGGGAGGCTGAACACGCCAAGTAAGAAAGGTTGTTGTGCTTCTGGGAAAAAAATGGAGTTTATGATTATGAGAAGACAAAAATGAAGGTAACCGATTAACAGGATTAGGTAATTTAACTAAGACATACTTCTGTTTTCAAAAATCAACTGATACTACATTTTGAAAAGAAAACTCATTATTTAAAGTCTTATGAAAGTGTCTAAGAATTGGAGCTTTTTTTAATTGGAAGACTCTTTTTCATATGTTTTTCATTCCTTTTTTTTTTTTTTTTTTTGGCTTGACTTCACTTGGCTTGTTGGTTTTGGGTTTGTTTTTTTTTTTTAATGTGGAAAGAAGTAAATATTAAAAAACACAGAATGGAAATACTGGATAATATGGGAGAAGCTGTTCTTTCCACAGTCACCAACACCTATATTTCTTTTTATTTTTATTTTCCATCTTGGCACTAGCCAGATAAGCCTCTGTTCTTTCTGGTTTATATGTTGATAAGGGATTGATGGGCACACATATCACTGTACTCTTGGACAGGGGCTGCCCGAGGTCTGTGTTTATCTGTAGAGGTGCTACTTAACAGCATCACCCTTGATCAGTACAAGGTATTATTTTAAAATATTCCCTCTATCGTTCTGTCTTTTATCTTTCAAGCCAGAAAGAAATAATAGAGACAAACACTGAAAGATGGTGTCTAGAGCTAATTGACTAGCATATTTAAAGTGGGTTGTGGTTGCTTAGAAACATTTATAGACTGTAACTGAAGCTTGATTATTAAATAGTCTGCAGGGCAATGTAGGACAACATGTTTTTACAAAAGCAAGATCCACAGTGAAAGATGGTCTGTAGCTTAATATTGAAGGGAAACATATTTACAAATATTTTTTTTTTACATTTTATTTTTTAAATTCAATTAAACAACATGATTGAAAAAAATTAACAACACTTATGTCAGTGCAGTAAACCGAAATTAAGTGTCATGACAACTTGCTATTTATTCTGCAAGGCCCTGTTTTAATTCCAGAAGTAGTTATTTCTACTTTGTGACTCCTCTTGAGAGCAAGCAATTTATTACAGTAAAGTGCATGTTATGTAGGAAGAATCTGATTTTGGAGATCAAAGGACACTGAGATGTGTAAAGTGCAGCAACCTTTGATTACACAACAGTACTGAGTAACAGTGTTGTACCAAATACCTGGAAGGGAGGGCATACTCAAAGTCTGAACTCTGTAGAGGGAAGGACAAACAATATATCCTACAAGCGTACCGATATTTCTGAATCAGAAGTCTGTAGTATATAAGTATGTAAGTATATAAAATAATCTATCACCAAGTATATTTGTCTTTTTCTAGTTATTTATTTCCAGAAAAGACATAAACAATGCTTATGATGTCATTTGTTTTGGGGTCTTTCATGACAAAAACTGTTCAGTCTTTCTAAGACAAGTTTTAAATTTCTTCACAAAGCATTAGTGAAACGTCAGGGAATCTTGATTCCCAGATAATGCATTTTTATTTTCCTGCTACACATGAAACCATGCATACTTCAGTTGCAACAAAGAAGTCACTTAAAAAGTTATGGATCTTATAAAAACTGACAGGTTTCTAGGAATTTTTTTTTCTTTTCTGAATCAAAGCAAAATTATTATGCAAATGGTATGATGAGAGGTTATATTCTATCCAATCTGGTTGAAATCTAGATTTAGACTTAATTGCTGAAGTTTTGTCAATAAAAACTACAAATCATAGGAGCACTATAGGAAGTCTGGCCTGTACCTGAATTAGCAAAGACAGATAGTGATTTTAAGAGGGATTTTTTTTTTACTATGCAAATCATTGTGTTATTTCTAGTTACAAAAGTTCTACTTGTTCCAGAGCAAGTTAGTATCTATTAATACCCACCATGAACAAAAAAAAATTTATATATATATATATATATATATATATATATATATACATACATACATATACATACATGTATATGTATATGTATATGTATATGTATATGTATATGTATATGTATATGTAAAAGGAATGAGTAGTAAACAGGCAGCATAAATAATTAATAAATCAGAAGTTTCCGTGTTTAAAATATACATTACCAGGTGTTAAAGTAAATATAATCATAAATATGATTCTTCTAACCTTCTTAGAAGAAGACAGAAATTATGAAAAATATTCAGTAGGTTACTGATCAAGACTAATCTCGTGTTACTTCTTCAGTTAAGTTTCTATAAAATGAACCAGATTTATGAGCCCTATGGACTTCTAGTACAAACTTACCTTTACCAACACTAACTGGAACTAAATCTGAAAGGAAAAGAGTAAGATTATTTAGCCATAAAATAGCATCATATGAAACTCTGACATATGCACAATAGAATGCTGTCACTTACATAAAGTAAAACACTGAATACTGGAATTGAAAACACCATCCAAACTTTCTATTAAATTAAGTCATTATTTGTGCCATGTTATATCAACAATATTCTAAAGAAAACTTTATTATTCAAGACTGTAGTACATCCTTAACAAATATTAATAAAATAAAATAACAAAGTAAGGTTGATCTTATTTCCTGTAGATTAATTATTTTTTATTGTATAATTTAATGGAAAACCATTACATGAAACTATTATTGCAAAAGTTATTTTCAGAGACTCTGTTTAGGAGATTTTCAGCTTAAAAGCTATTACACCTCTGGGCAGTGATAAAGAAAATGGATATGAATTTTTCAACCCCAAGGAGTCACATGATTTTTTGGCTTAAAAAATTAATATTTTTGGGAAAAGGTAAGAGGTGTTGCAACTCACTGAGACATAAACCTGTCAGAAGGTAGAATCAGTCTTATCATTTGATATTATTACTTTCACATCCAAAACTACATTGAACATGCTTACAGATAAAAGTTGTTTTGGTCTGTACCTTGAACTAACTTGACTATCCTAGAATGAGATTATAAAAACTTTTCACTGATTAATAATATAAGAAGAACCTAATTATCATTATTGCTTTAAAATATTATAGTAAAATTTTGTAAACAAGAAAGGGCACAGTAGTTTATTCCCTATGTCTTCAGCTAGATTGTTAATGGAAATCCAGTATTGAAAAAGTTCTGTAAAAAGTACCACCATCCTACAGAAAGGATGTTAGTTTTCTCTTTGAAATTCACAGGAGGCTGTTTAACTGTTGGAAATTAAGAAGGAAAAAACTTCAGACTGATATATTAAATAGGAATGGCTTGTGATTTATCATGTTCAACATTGGCTGGAAAAGACCACTAAGTCAATTGAAATACAAATAAGTACACAAGAACAAAAACAAACTGCAAGTTTTGTGCTTTCCTATGTTATTGATTAGCCCATTAAACTATTCTCCCTGTAGTGTAGTGTACAATCATTTACTTAACCCCTTTTCATGTCTACGTTTGCATAAAGGCACCAGGAACTTGCTTCTTCAGCCATTTTAGCTCTCATTACGGAGTTCTGAATATATGACCACACAGCCAAGGGAGAGACTGTGCTCCTTGTCCACATTTAAATTCAGTGAATCCTTCCTACTTGCATAGAAGTAGCACTGAATTCACGGTAGGATGAGAATTTCCCTATTTTTCCTTCAAGTCGGAATGTGTAACTTTTATTGCAGTGAATATCTGGGTTTGAGTTCTACCATTTATTAACTGCATAAAAGCTCTAAAGTAGACCTGGAGATACCTTAAACAGGTGTGAATTAAATTTGTACTCCATTTAAGGGCTGTTTCAGCACTACCAGTGTAATGACAAAACAAAATCCACAGTTTCCAGCGGTTTGAACTAAACTGATGTGTTCACTTTCTGTTTACATGAGACAAAATTAGCTGAAGCTGTGAATCTAAACATGTTTGGGACTGATTCCATGCCGGTTTTATTAAACCTGTCATTAATATACGATTTTCTTTTTTTGGATGGATTAAACTTGTAAGGACTGAAAAACAAATTATGGTCTAGACACCAGCAATTAGTGCTGCAAGTCCTGTTCTCTTGCTGTGGGCACTGTGTATCTTAATAACATGCTTAAAGTTTTAGTTTATTATTTCCCCTAGTTGGATGCTGCTAGTGAATTATTTTTTCATCCTGCTCTAATCACATACATTAGTTCATCTGACTTTTTCTCAGCTATCAAACTAATAATTATTAGACTGCTTAATAATATAGTTAGTGCTGATTTTACTATTTTTTCATGCAGATTTCCATTCTTTTTTTCTTCCTGTAACCACTTTGTGCCAGTTTTTTAGGAGATAAAAAATTCACTGAAGCACGATACGAGAACAGTACATCACCTAATATTTCTTCATAACTATTAAAAGTGTCTGTTTGATGTAGGAGAGTAGGATTGTCAGCCCTATAACATGAAACCAAGTAACAAGAGAAGACATCCACCCTTTTTAAGTTCTTATATGCATTTTAGACAAAAAAAAAAACAAAACAACCCAGCTATATAATTAATTGAAGAAGAGGGCAGGAATTTGTGTATGATCATATGCACAATGTGTTCTGAAGTCCTGTAAACATGAAAAGGTTAATGTTGTTAGTATGGATCAGATTAAATATTTTCAAAAGAAGTAAGGAAGTATTTAAACCACAAAAAGTGTCTTGTAGAGACTCAAATCAAAGTGCTGCACTCTGATTTTTCACTTTGAATGCGCAAAAAATTGTGTGAAGTTCTCTTCTAGAGCACTAGTCAATTTTTAAGGAAAAAATTTCACTTCTAGGATCCACTGTTGGGCAATCCAATGTCCCATCTCAGCTCATGAATCTCTATGCATAGATTCCATTCCCAAACATGTTTTGGACTGTTTCAGCACAAGATAGATCAAACATGCCCCTTTATTTTTTCTATGATTAGTTATCCTAGAAATTACATAACTCTGATAAAGCAGCATTTTCTTCGAGGTCTTATTTTCTGCTAATATGTTTTGTCCACTATGACATACATATGTGGACGAAAAAAAGTAACTACGTGCAAGTGTCGAAGAGTCTTTAACATATATAGGAAAATTGAGAAATTCTCTCTCTGCAGTAAGACTAAGAGGTACTGGCTTGTTAAAATAATTAAAATAAGGGCTGAGAGGTTAGTTGATCCTTTACATACTTACTGAATAAATGCACTATTTATAAATGCATTTAGGGGATAAACACCAGTCAGAAAAATCTAATGACAGGATATAATCTTGATATAAAATGAAGCAGAGATTAACATATCAAATTTGAACAAAGAACAAAAATTAGTAGGTTTTTTTAAGCTTTTTTTTTTTTCTTTTTAATGGTCAGAAGTGTGAATAGTGAAGGGGAGGAACCAACAGTTTTAAGATAGATTTCAATAAAACTTGCTGGTGTGAAACTTCAGGAATCAGATTTGTTGGCCTTCAAAGGAGGTGAAAGGGAAGAAGTTGGTTGTCTCATACCTAGCATTATTTCAGAATTAATTAGCTAGAATTTTATGTGCTATGCTGTGTTGATCTCATGCTCCTAATTTTAATGGCTTGTGAGGAGAGGTCGGAAATGCAGTAACCTCTGCATCCCTTGTGCTGCACAGCTTGGCTTTGAGGCTCAGGGGTAGTAGTCTTTCAGTGAATCAATGAAGAATAATCAAAGCAGCAGGGATTTCATAATGTCATGGTTCTTCTCCTGGTGCCACCCAAGACCACATCCTCTTTAGCATTACTGTTGGGAATGCTGGCTGAAACTGAATTATGAAGCACAGGGGGAAAAAAGTGGATCAGATTTAATGCACATTTAAAAACAGCTTATTCTGTCATTACCTATGCCTTCCCTTTTTCCTGCTACCTTCTTATTGCTTACACTATTTCAGAACATATACAGAAAGAGACAGATATATCCTTATCACTGAAAACATGAATTGCTTCCTTTAATGGCAGTGAGACTAATATTTTTTCTTCTGATGCACAAAAGAATTTCTTTTTAACTCGCTTTCTGTGAGTAATTTTAAAATGTAGGTCATGTATTGGTCTGTGAAGGAAAGTGGTTAGACAGTAAGTTCATAATATGTGACTTATTCTGTTCTAGACTCAAAATTAGCAAGACAGTATCATTCTCAGGTCTTATGTCTGACTCTCATTATGCTTATATGTTTTAGCTAAAAGCTTTCTATTTACAGAAAATTGAATGTCTATGGAAAACAAAGGAACAATTCACAGCTATGATTAGAAGAAAGGAAGTCACTCATTTATGAACAAAAGCATAATCCTTAATTCCTAAACGATCACAACCTTAATATTAGCAATAGGACAGATATACAGGCTTAGTATGATTATCATCCACATAGATTTTGGAGGAATACATCTTCAGTAATGTTACACTATAAATTATACATGTCTTCCCATTCTATGAAATACTTCCTGTGCTCTGACTTAGGGATTTTAGTATGTCAGAAGATTTTCTTGAAGTTAAAGGAATACTACACTGTTTGCATCGATCATTAAAAGACTGATTAAATATGTCTGAGAGCAATATGTGTGTCTAATTACAATTATATACATAAGTAATAACCTCAGTGGCTTGCTTTTTTTTTTTTAATTTTTTTTTAACCTGGATCTCAAGTAGATTTTCTGTAAATAGCTTCCATAAAAATATTCAATACTTTAACCTTTTTTCCCATACTCTGCATTATTTTTAAGGCATTTACCAATAAGAAGTTTATATAAGAATTCAGTCAGACCTTCTAAATGCTCAGCAAACCCAACTTTAGTGCAAGAGTTTGAGGAAAGAATTTTAAGGGTTACTTTATGTTGAATGTCTCACTTTCATCACAGGTACTACACCTCATATATTACACCTCACATTTTATTAAAAAATATATGAGATGGTGGTAGAAAAAGTCCTTTAAATTTAGTTATAGAAGCTGAACCTTAAACATATGTCAGTGTTGATAACAAATAAAAGCCTTGAATGTCAGTTTATGCTTATGAAATACACCTCCTTTCTGGAGAGAGGTAGTTGCTCATCTTCAAATAACTGGGAAATTATTGCACAGTGAAACCCCCCAAAAATGGTGGCATGTTTAGAGTGCCCAGTGGGTGACAGTGCCAGAGATGGCTGTACTGGCAGAAACATCCAGCATGGGGCACAGTGCAGAGACATATTGGTGAACTTGCTTGGCAATAGAAGCAGAATGGCAAGTTCATGCAGTGCTGCCCCTGAGCTACTGAGCTCTGAAAAGTGCCAGGGCTTGTTAACTTGCAGGCTGTGCCCTGGTAGCAGAGACACAGTGCTTCTAGATGAGAGCTGGCTCCTGTGCTCCTCCCTTGCTCCCTGGTGCTGCTATGATCGCATTAGGGTGGGTGAAGTGGATGCAGGTGTCTTGATTGCTACACTGTGGGCAGTTCATTTCTTAGAGTAGAAAAGGTTCCTTGCCTGTGTGCTTAATAAATTCTGCACTGCAGTAGAAATTGTATCTCAACATTGCATTAAAACTGATCATTGGCATTTGGTACATATACTAAATTAAATAACCAATGAAATTGGAATAGTCTTAAATGATATATAACTAATTTTTGGGCTATGAGTTTTTCCCATGTGTTCAAACAGTTAAATAGTTTGTAGAAGTAGATGGAATTTTAAAATTGCATATCATTTGCTTATTCATATGTATGGGAATGATATTTCCTGCCTAAACACTATATTTTAAAAATTATAATTTCATTTTAAAAATAAAAAATTGTTTTCAGAATTACAATCTTTATCGTATGTTTTTATTAAATTGGGTAATTCTTATCAGCCTCAACTGAGCTGCAGAAAACAATTTCATCTCCTAAAGGCATTGCTTCTCTGATTATTCAGCACTAACTACTCTTAATTTTCAGGTATATATATCCCATTGTAGATTATGTCAGCTTACTATTTATTCCTAGGAGTATATATAATTTTCTTATTGTTGCTAGTATTTAAAAATGAAATATATGAAATATAAGAATTTAGCAATTTTGAAGATTAAATATAAAATACTTCCAAGAATATTTTTCCCAAGCTAAGTCAGGAAGTCTTCTTCAAAACAATTTTTTAAATAGCAATTCACGCAGTATGCTGAGAAATATCTGCACCTCTTATACTTGAAAGCAGAAAGCAATATATGACTAGAGTCTGCTGAGCTCCAGGAGGTAAATTTTCTGTCTTCCTCAAAAACTTTATTGGATTTTCCTAACAATATTTTTACTGACAAATACCTGGTAGAGTATACATAATGAAGCCAATCTTTTTTCGTTATTGTTTAGAAATTTGGATTGGCATATTTCTTAAACTGTTTTTGCTTGAAAGACTAGCTTGTTGTGGTCTTGAGATAGATAGCGAGGAAAGAAGAGAAAAATATGTGTTTCTGCATTCTCCACTACATTTACTTAGACAGCTGATGGAACTACCAGAAAACTTACCAATATTGTGTTTTATGTGTAGAACATTCCAATACTTAGTGTTCTAATTATCTCTGTGGGAATCAGAAGGTAGTAAGAAGTTTGAAGTCTACATCTATTGCCTGTTAAATACCTCTGTGTGTGTGTGTGTGTGTACATATTGTGAGCTCTATTGTTTCATTTTACTGGCAGTAGGTACAGATGCTTTGTTGTTGTTGTTGTTGTTGCTACCTAATCTTTTCTGTTTCAAAATCAATGCCAAGAGAAAAGTGTGGTTCATATTGGATACTCAGATTTCATTTTAGGCATGAACTTTAGCTCTACTCTCTAGCTGGCCTTTAAAGGGCAAGATAAATATCCAAAAAGTGAAAAATGATGCATTTGTATTCTTTTAAAACAAACAGAATTACATGTTCTTAAAATCAAAGGTCATTTCACTTTCTAATGGTCTTTCATCTTTTCTTCTTTTGGTTCCCTCAAAATACAAGAAGTTATATTCCATTAATTACACTTTCATTAGAGCCAATAATGTTTTGAGCCTTTATGTAGTATATACATTATTAAGATATTGAATTGTTTTCTTTAATTTTTCTGGGACTGACAAAGTGAAAAACTTGCAGCATAAATATTTTTATGCCAACTTAAAACAAAGTTAATGCATAAAAACCAGTAGAACAAGATGTTTTGCATAAACCAACATTTTTTTCTAATGAATGACATTTTCTTCTCACATTTTTCTTCCAAGTTCCTTTCAATGAGAAAAATGAGAAGGAAAAAAAGAAAAAATCACACCCCAAACAAACATAAAAACCCCACAACAACAAGGCTTTTACATGGTATAACTCAGCAAGTTCAAAAGAATCAGCTCTTATTGCAATTATGGGCTTATTCCTAATATTCAGTCAGCCCTACCACATTTATTGTGATCATTTATTTCAACCATTTACCTAGTACTGCCAACACCACCATTAAAACATATCCCTAAGCATAATATCTACACGTATTTTAAGTATCTTGAGGGATTGAGACTCAACTGGTTTCCTGGGCTTCCTGCTCCAGTGTTTGACAATCCCTTTTGTGAAGAAATGTTTCCTAATGTATAGTCTAAACCTCCTCTGACACAACTTGTCAGAGATTTCCTCTACTATCACTCATTACTTGTGAGGAAAGGCTGACCTCCACCTCACTACAATCTCCTTTCTGGTTGTGAAGAGCAATAAAGGCCCCTGTCAGCATCCTTTTCTCCAGGCTAAACCACCCCAGCCCCCTCAGCTACTCCTCATAAAACTTGTGCTCCAAACCCTTCACAAGCTTCACTGCCCTTGTCTGGATATGCTCCAGAAAGTCAATATTTTTCTTGTAGTGAGAAAACAGGACACAACACTCAAGGTGCAGCCTCACCATTGTCAAGTACAAAGGGACAATCATGTTGGTTCTCTTTCCCAACTGGGCATACCCTGCCTCAGGTTCAGCCACGGGTGACAAACACGTCCTGGTCTTTCTCCACTGGGCAGGTTTCCAGCCACTGTGCCCCCAGCCTGTAGCACCTCCTGGAGTTGTGACCCAGCAGCAGCACCCAGTACTGGTCTTGTTTAATTTGTTAAACATGGGTCCTTTCACAATCAGTGAAAGACACCTGGTTACCCAGGACACAGAGAAGGATAAGGCACTTAATACCTTTTTTTACTACAGTCTTCATCAGCAAGTGTTCCAGCCACACCACTCATATGCAGAAGGTGAAAGTAGGGAAACGGATGAATCAAGAACCATCCACTGAAGGAGAAGACTGGGTTGGAGACACTTTAAGGAACCTGAAGTTGCAAAGTTAGTGGAACCTGAGGAGATACATCTGTGGGTTCTGCAGAAACTAGTTGAGGAAGTGGCTATGCCACTATTTCACTTGTCATTGCAGTGAAATTTCCACTAATTGGAAAAGGAGAAATGTAATACCCATTTTTAAAAAGGAAAATAAGGAAGACACATGAAACCATAGGCCAGTCATTCTCATCTCAGCACTTTTTGGAAACGATGCTAAGGTACAAGAAAATGGAGGAGATGACTGAGCCAATATGCCTTCACAAGGCAAATCATACCTGACAAATTTGGTGGCCTTCTATGATGATGTTATGGCAGTGGTGGATGAGTAACAAAAGTCGTCTACCTGAACAGTATTTGACAGTGTTCCGTGTGTCAGCCTTGTTTCTAAACTGGAGAGACCTGGACCACATGGACATTGACAGATGGACCACACAGTGAATAAAAAATTGGCTGAATGATCACATTTGAAGGGTTTTAGTCACTGGCTTGATATCCATTTGCTGAATTCTCAGGAGTCTATATTGGGACCAGCACTTTATAACCTCCTTTTTGCAACATGGACAGTAGAATTCTGTGCACCCTCCGCAAGTTTGCCAGTCATAAAAAGCTGTTTGGTGAGGTCAACACCAAGGGGGAGCTGCCATCCAGAAAGTCCTTGACAGAATTGAGAAATAGGCCTGTGTGAACCTCAGGAAGTTCAACAAGGCCAAGTGCAAGGTGCTGCATCTTGACCAGGGAAATCCCAACCACAAGAACAGGCTGGGAAGAAAATGGATAAACAGTAGTCCTGGCAAGAAGGACTTATAGATATTTGTTGACAAGAAGCTCAACATGGGCCAACAGTGCTCACATCCCAGAAAGCCAAGTACATTCTTGACTGCATTAAAAAAGCCAGGACAAACAAACAGAGTGGTACTTCTCCCCCGCTACACTGCTCTTGTGAGACCCTTCCTGGAGTACTGTGTCCAACTCTTCCAACCCAAGGAAACATTAGGTGTTGGAATCAGTCCAGAAGAAAGATACTAACAAGTCTGAAGAAAGATCACAGAGCTGGAACACCTCTCCCAAGAAGAAAGGCTGAGAGAGTTGGGACTATTCAGCCTGGAGAAGAAAAGGCTTTGGGGAGACTTCAGAAGCTTTCCAGCACCTAAAGGGAGTCTACAAGAAATTTTCACGAGAGCGTGTAGTGGCAAGACAAGAGGAAATGGTCTCAAGCTGAAGAATAGGTTTAGATCAGAACCTAAGAAGAATTCCTTACTGTGAGGATGGGGTTGAGGACTCTCTGTCCCTGGAGGTGTTCAAGACCAGGCTAGATGGGGGTCTAAATGAGCTGGTCCAGTGGAAGCTGTCTTTGCCCATTGCGGAAGTGTTAGAATTACAGGGTCTTTAAGGTCTCTTCAAACAAAACCTTTCTCTGATTCTGCAATTCTAACTTCATACAACTGGCCTTGGTCCCTCACTTCAGCCTTTGCAGATTCCTCTACGGACCCTTACAACCCTCTAGCTGATCAATACTTCTGACCAGCCTGGTGTCACATGCAAACTGATTGAGGAGTCTGCTTATCCGGATGATCAACGCATTATGACATTAAACTGAACTGGCTCCAGTACTGACCTGGGGAACACCACTGGTGACCAGCCACCCACTGCATTCACTATTACTCTCCAGGTCAGCCATCAAGTCAAGTTTTACCCAGTAAAGATTACACCAGTCCAAACTATGCACAACCACTTTTTTTCCAGAAGAATGTTCTGGAAGTGTCAAAGGCTTTACTAAAGTCATGTTAGATCACATCCACAGCCTCATCCACTAGGTGGGTCACCCCGTCTCAAAATCAGATCATGTTAATAAAACAGGAGCTGCCTTTCTCAAACCCCTGATGGCTGGACTTGATCCTCTCACTGTCCTGCGTGTGTCACCTGATGGCATTTAGGATCTGTTCCGTGGTCTTACCTATCATGAGGTCAGACTGACAAGCCTGTAGTTCCCCGCATCCTCCTTCTGGCCCTTCACGTAGATTGGCATCACATTTTCCAGCTTTCTGTCAAATGGCACCATCTCAGTTAGCTGGAACTGCTTTCCTATGTCTGTTCACACATGCCCAATACATCCAGTAAGGCTGTAGCATGTTTCACTGAAACAAAATGCAGGGAATATGTCCAAGACTTCAAAAGCCTTTCATTGTCTAAACAAACAGAGGGAATAAAAATGGCCATTTTGGAGTTATCAGCTGAAGCTGAAGCTGCACTTAAGGATCATGGCAGAAGCCAAAGTAATAACAGTGATCATCTTGAATCCTTTAATCCTGCTGCTTTTTTTCTTATGTAGACAGTTATTTCTGTACAATATCTCACTATCCCCTGGTGCAGAAGTTTTCATTAGTTCTCATTTCCCCCTGTCCCTTTTCCACTGGTTTCATTCCTAGAGGGAGTTTATTCAAACACTTCCATTCCACAAATCTTTGAAAGGGACATATACTAGCTCTTTCTTTAACTACATAATTGGTAGAGTTCTACCTTAAATACAGAGATTTTAGGTGTCTCATATCAGATTGTGTCTATTCATGCCTGTTAAGTACAGAGGCTTTGCTTTTTGTGTTCAAAAATTCTAGCAAACAGGTCCCCAAAGTGGACCCTGCAGCCCTCGCTCTCTCCAAGAAACCCAAAGAAAATGGCTCTCATTGTGACACAATTCACAATTCTGTGTTCCAAGGCTCCTCCCACAGACCAGCTTCCTTAGGCATTCCTTCCTGGGCATCCAGGGCATCTGTCCCACCAGCAAGTGGGACAGGTTGCCTGCAGTCTGATTGTGGAAGCTTTCCCTGCCCTGATCAGCTACCAGGCAAAGCCTCCCCGGGGACAAGGCTGCCAGCACGTGCACAACCCCTATAGGAATCCTTCTCAATAACATATGTTGAGGCATAAATAAAAATCAGATTGGTCCCTCTCAAGGGCACAAATAAAAAACCAATTACACACCATATTTCTCTCATCAACTATCAGCAATTATATTAATGCTGAGATTTGTAGAAAATACTTCCACCATAGTTATGTTAATCCCAATTACCTTTTCAGTGAGCAAGTAAAGCAAGAGCATAAATTACCTCTACTATATTTATTTAGCCTCCTGAATTTTATATTTACAAACATATTACAACATGACAATATAGGGATGTTAATGGTTCTATTTTCCTCCTAGTAAATACTATTAAAATAGATCTGAGGCTAAGCTATGAAGTTTCAGGAGTGGAATAAAAATATACACATTTACTGATGCTAATATACTTACATTGTGTTTTGCTTCCCAAATGCTGTTTAATTACAATAGAAAAATGTGCTTGAACAAGCTGTTAATCAGACCTATAGGAATACATTTTCAGCAACACTTTGAGGTTTGGACATCATACATACTCTTTTTTTATTATTCTCTATTGCATAGAAAGATCAAGAAAACAACTGCAAAACCAAAATATTGCTCGCTATGAAACACTATAATTTCCTGTCATGCATTATTTAAAAACAGTAGTTCATTTTATTTTGCAATTTTGACAACACATGCAAATTACATATATGATGACATTTCTGACTGAGTGTTGGTTGTTGTCATTAGTTGTGTACAGCAGTTCTGAATCATACGGGCATATTGGCTGGTAACTGGAGTGCTTGAAATAGGAATTTGCTGGCCAAATTCTGAGCAGGCTTCAGACTTACTGGTGATCTTTATAGACATCTGGGAAAGATTAATTTCAAAGTCCTGTCCGTCTCCATGAATACTGTTACAGGTTAGGGGCACTCCCTGAGTGAAAATCTTGGGGACCTAGGACCAGAGTGCCTTCATGTCAATTGTACTGTGACATGACAATTGATGAGACAGTACAGGAGCTAATGCTACTCTAAACAGCATAAAAGGCAGTCTTGAATTAAGACCACTGCATGTATTCTGTGGATAAAAAAAGCTGATGCATTTGATGAACTCTTAAAATACATTTTCAATACTGTGCATTCTCTATTATGAAATTCTTTATTGCTTATGGTTTATTCTAAAGATCCATAGTCGCTAGTCTGGAATTCTGTTATGAAGAAGGGTCTTGTACATTAAAGATTAATTTGGGGGGAATAAACTGCCTTTTCAGGGAAGTAAGGAGATTTGAAAGGAAATCAGAATTTATTTTAATGCTTGCTAATGATTGTGTTATGTAGTGCATAATATATAATAATGCAGTTGGTGTTCTGTATAAAGAGAAAGGTATTGGGACACTAAACTGATGTGGGCAAAGGAGAGACTGTGGTATGGATAAGACAGAGCAATGTGCTCTTCACATAAGTAACTGTTTTTGTAGGTGGATGCAAAGGTTTGTGTATTAATGCAATTTATGGCAAGCAGGGTCTGTAAATGTCAGCAATATTTTTTTTTATTTGTTCATGCTTCTTCAGGAACCTGCAGCCATCTAATAATACTCTCTGAACAGTTTCATCTTCCTGAGAACTCTCCGTTGTAGCTTTGATCTGTCAAGCCAATTAGTGATCTGGGACCTAGTTCAAATTTTTGCTATATACTTATACCATGGGATGATTTGCTGTTTGCCACTGAAACACCAAGCTAGCATTCATTCTAGTATTAGAGCAAACTGAATAATTTTCCACTTTACACTCCACAAAGCAGAATTTAATTTGAAGCAAGGTTTCTTCAGTTCTCATTGTGCATAAAATACTAATATGCATAAAATTACCATGGAGGAATTTCTGTGATGCAATGTTAATGAATAATTATTTGAATTCTATTAACACACTTTATTTAGCCATAGAATTCCTTATTAATGACCAAAGAATTGCACAACTCTGTAGATGTTTCTTGTTAGACTTTTTTTTTTTGTGGTGATGATGGTGGTGGTGTTTATTAATGAATAATCATATATTTGGTTTTTTTAGACTATTCAAAATATAAGTTTCTGACTCATTTAAGTTCTCACTCTCCAGGGCATGAATTAACTACTTGCACAGAGAAATTAAGGAACACAAGCAGTGCTAGAGAAAGTTGAGTTGGTTTTTAAGGCATTTATTTTAAATACTTTGGTAAATAAATTTTATTAAAAATAATTTACCTTTATAGACTGCTTTGCGCATAACAAAAATCTCACATTTAATAAAGGACAACCAGATAAAAGAAGTCAGACATATCAATTACTTGACTTCATTACACTGAGATTTACTTGCTTACAAAGAGGGTAAGACAGATGATTTTTCTCTCTTTCTTTTTTACTCAGATATTAAATATAAAAAATAATTAGCAATTGAATTAGAAATTGAAGATTACCCTGCTCTTTCTTTTTGTGAGTCCAAAAATATTTGCAAAAAGATAGTTGCAAATTAGTCTCCCCTGCCTCTGAGGCAATTTTAGGAGATTGCACAAGGACTTAACTTCCAAATCACTGCACAGCCTCCAGCACAGAGGATAAAATATGTTGTGATTATGGTTCAAATAGTTGGCTCTTGCATGCTGAAGGCCCACCTTTTAATTGCCGCTCTAAAGGATGCATAAAGGAATTAGTAATGAAATAGCAAACTATTCTAGCATATAATGCTGTGCCCTGTACGTAATAATGAGTATAGCAGCTGGCAGACAGCGCACATGACATTAAAAATTAGAATATTATGGCCTTCCTGTTAGGTCTGCTGTAGAACAAAACTTCAGTGCAAAAGGAATTCTTCAATGCTTAAACGCAAACTTACATAAGCAATTAAACCCAGACACACTGCAAACACACATATATCACATATTTTTCATAGACATTGTTTCTTCAGTAAATTTATTTTCCAGAGTACCCTTTCTTTTGCATAATGAAAGATGTAACATTCTTGTATTCCTTATCAAATATATGAGCTGTTAACTTGAATTTTAACCTAGTAACAATTTCTTAGGCATTTTCATTCTGGTTTATATAATTTACCCTCCAAGATACACCTTTCTTAAAAAAAGTGTTCTTTGTCTTTTACAAAGTATTGTTCTGCAAATGGAGTTTTATGGATATAGACTCACTCATTGCTTACAAAACTTATTTGTCATAGCATAGAAGAAGTAATTAAAGAACTAGCTGAAAAAATCAGAAATAAATGGGTGCAAAAACATAGCACTTGTTGAGTTCAGCTGCTTAGAAATTTGCTTCAGAGTAACAATCTTATTTTTAAATGTTTAGCTTTAAAAATACTTTGGTGCAGTGGGATGCCAATAGAAGAAACAGACAATTTTGCAGGGTAAACCTAAACAATATTTAAAACGGGAAAAAAACCAAACCAAAACAAAGAAAAACCCTGCAGATGATAAATAATTGTTAAAAAGATATTTAATATTCTTTCTTATTACAAGATATGTAATTTCCATTGCTATTGAATGGCAATGGGAAGGTTTATGAGACAACATCAGTACATTTTATCCCTCTAGCAGTGCTGTATTATGAAAACAAGAAGAAGTTCAACCAAGAGATTTGGATTTAATGTAGTGAAGTTCTGAGTCCCTTGCAGTTGTTGGTGTCCTTAATTACTCGTGTCAGTGACAAGTGTGAAATCATCTGAAGATACTGCTGCTTCATAGAAAGTTGTTCTGCTTTTTCAGGTGTTATAACACACTGTGCAGATAGAGACAATATGTCCCATAGCCAATCTAGATAGTAAAAATAAAATTATAAAATCCATAATGAAGATTCAAACTATAGGATAGTTTGGGTTGGAAGGGACCTCTAAAGGGGCCTAGTTCCAAGGTACCTGCCATGGACAGGGACATCTTCCACTAGATTTGTTTGCTCAGTTCCCCATCCAACCTCGTCTTTAACACTTCCCATGACTGCTCATCCACAACTTATCTGGGCAAGTCTCTTGCCACCCTCACTGTAATAAATTTCTTCCTTATTTAATCTAAAGCCATTTTTTTTCAGTTTAAAGGTGTGGCCTTTTCCTCTCACTACAAGCCTTGGTAAAAGTGTTTCCCCATCTTTCTTAAAATCATAGAATCAGAAGGATTGGAAAAGATATCCAAGATCCAATCTTTGACCAATCACTATCTTGTCAAGACCATAGCATTAAGAGCCATGTCCAGCCATTTCTTGAACACCTCCAGAGCTGGTGACTCCACCACCCACCTAGCCAGCCTGATACATTGCTCAATAACCATTTTGATCAAGAACTTTTTCCTAATATCAAACGTAATATCCCCTAGTGCAACTTGAGGCCATTTCCTCTCATCCTTTCTGCCTGGGAGAAGTGAGCATCCCCCATCTTCCTAAAAATGCTTTTCAAGTACTTGTAAGGAGTGAGAAGGTCTCACCTCAACCTCCTTTTCTCCAGGCTCCAGTGCTTCTCCAGGGTAATTATGATTCTCCTGATCTTCTTGCATGCTCCTTTGAAAGACCATAATAGGGTCTTTTCTTCTGCAAGATGAATAACCTACATTGTTTCAGTTTTTCTTCATAGAAGAGATGTTCTAGCCCTTTGATTATATCTGTGCCCTTCCTCTGTACACTCTGACAGATCCATGTCTTTTTTTCTTGGGAACAGCAGATCAGGATTCAGTATCCCAGGTCAACTCTCACCAGAGCAGAGAAGAAGGGCAAAATCACTTCCCACAGCCTGCTGGCCATTCTGCTTTTGATGAAGTCTAAAAAACAATTGGCTTTCTGGGCTGCAGATCCATATTTCCAGTTCATACCTATTTTTTTTCTGCTAATATTCCAATTTTATCTTCTCAGAGCTACTCATCTCTCAATCTGTAAAGTTGCAATTGATTTCCCTGGCCCAGTTGCAGGACTTGGAACTTAACTTTTTAGAAAGCCATGAAGTATATAATGATCCATTTATTCAGCCTTTCAAAGTCTCTCTGGATGGCATCCCTTACTTCTAGAATATCACTTCACTTTTCAGTTTGCCATCTGTGGTGGGACGACCTGGGCTGGATGCCTACCAAATCCCTCTACTACTCCCTCTTCAGACAGAAATGGATAGAGAAAATAAGCTAGAAAAATCCCTTCTGGGTTAAGATTAAGGAATTTTAATAAGGAAAAGTGAAGGTTGAGCATGAGGGACTTCCCATAAGCAATGACCAATAACTTCCTGAAAAGCAGGGCTTCAGCACAGTTATTGGTTCTTCTGGAAGCAAACCATGTAAATAGCAAATCCACCCCCTCACCCTGCAGGAGTAGGTAACCTCACACATGTACTCCCACCCACCACTCCTACCACCTCCTTTTTATCTTACCTTTTATTGCTGAGGAGGCATCATATGGTATGGAATATCACTTTGGTCACTTTGAGTCATCTGTAATGGGTATGTCACCTCCAAAAATCCAGCCTACTGGAGGGCAGTTGGAGAGACATTGGTGATGCTGTGCAATACTGCTCACCAAGAACAAAAACACTGGTATGTTATCAACACTTTTGTAGATACCATTCCAAAGCACAGGGTTTCTAGGACTTCTATTGGGAAAATTAACTTCATTTTAGGTAGACCCAATACTGTGAAATCTGCAAATTTGCTGAGAATCCACTACATTCCTCTGTGCATTTAATTAATAAAGGTGTTGAACCCAGTACAGACTCCTGAAAAATTTCACTTGTTACTGACCTCCACTGGAACATTGAGCTTTTCACATGCAAGCATTCTAGCAAGCATGTTGGGGGGGACCATATGAAAGGCCTTATGGAAGTCAAAGTAAATTCTATCAGGTCATTTTCTCATCCTTTTTCAGAGCAGACACACTGCTATAGTGGGCCTTAAATTAATCACGCACCATTTGCCTTCGAGGAAACCCTTTTCCTGTCTTACTTGTGCCTTGAGGTAGATGCCAGGAGGAAGTGTTCCATGACTTTACTAGGCCTGAGGTAAGACTGACAGATGGGTATCGGTCAGCAAACATCCACTCCAAGACTGTCTTGTTGATTTGGCCTCTAATTGTCACTATACACTCTAGATATCTCCTGGACTGTTTTTCAGTGGCAAAGTTGGTTTTTTTCCATATAGGTTACTCAGTCATAGAGGGCAACTCCCTCGCCTTTCCATCCTTGCCCGTCATGGACAGAGAGGCCAGCCTCTCCCAGCTGTCTATCCTGAACAGTTTTAGTCATTGACTGAAGTACTCCAATAATGTGGTTCATCCCACCAAATCTCAGTGATTTCCAGATCCACCAGAGGAGGCACCCATGAGACATTTAAAAATGTATGTGACCCTACAGGTCATTTCAAAGAAAGTAAAAGGACAACAAAATTCTCCAAAAACTAAAGAAACCCCATTTCCAAGATTTGTATTAGATTTTTAATGGCACCTGACACATTCAAAAATAATTTGGGTACCCCTTTCACTTGAGGTCATTAGCGCTTCTTGTTCATCAACAGCAATGAAATAGTGGACCTAGACAAGGCAGCACAGGAAGAGCCATGTGACATATGATTTCAGAAACTTAACATCCATATTTCTGTATTATCTTTTTTGCCACTTTCATGGAAGAAGCTAGTAAAGTGTCAAGAAAGTGTGGCTAGGACACTTCAAAAAATCACTACTGATAGTGCAAAAAGCATGTTTTAATATTAAATTGTGAAAGTGCAACTGTAACAGAGTTTGATTGCAAAGTTCACTCAATCGCTTACAATAGAGTTGTGGTGGTTTAATACCAGCAGGAAATTGCACTCTCAAGAAGTCAATCCCATTCCCACAGCCCCCTCCAGTAAGAGGGACAAAGAAAGAGATGATGGGTTATGACAATAAGAAAGCAAGCAGAGTTGGAATAAGAAATACACAGTAACAGCAAGGTTAATAATGGAAATGTACAAAAAGAGGAAGTACTTTGCACATTAAAGACATTCATCATCTTGATTTAGTTCCACATGGCCACTGAGACAAAGACATGTTGGCAGACACTCCCCATGGGCCACACCACGTGGACTTCAGGACAATGACATGATGGTGGCCACTCCAGCACCCAGCACCACATAACTTCCTGGGACAAAATCACAGTGGTCGGTGCTCCCACAGCTAGCTTTTCCCAATACCAAGCCTGAGATATCCAAAAAAACAATGACAGACAAACCCCCAAAAGCTAGATTGTCCTTGTTGCACTGCACTGCCCACTTCCAGACCTTTCTCCTCCTCTGAAGCTCTGGCTCACCTAGGATTTGCTGCAGTTATAACACTGACTTTATTATAGATTCAAAATAGCAACATTCATACCATAATCCATTTACACGCACACACAGAGGCAATGATATATATATATATTTATATCTATGTATGTAAAGATACCCATCAAAAATTCCCCTCAGAATACATAAAATACATAAATCCCATAGTGTTTGTCAACAGCCATGGCTTACACCTCAAGGAGTATGTGTGTGTATGGGAGTGGGTAGCCATCTACAACTCATCATCAGTAAAAGAAAGTGAAAGAAAAACTTGAGCACTGATGAGCTCCAAAGGGCATCCCACTCAGGAGGATGTGCTAGTAAGCCGAAGCCCAGAAGAGCTCAAAGGATTTTACTTAGGACCCCTGTTATGAGATTCTTGGCTTTAGTCACCACTAAGATTACATCCTGGCCATAAACAAAGATGGTAATTACTGGGTTTTTTTCCCAAAAAGTCCAGGAGCTATGGTATTGTTCCACTTGGGCTCCAATTCAGGTAAATTATTTGCTAAGGCTGTCAAAGATAGCTGTTTATTCTTTTCTCCTGACCTTGGTTAGGCAACTGATGTTTCTTTTCGAGTCAGAATTATTCCCACCTTTACCATACAAGAGCTCTGGCTGTGAACAAGGATTCTTCACTATTCAGTAGGTATTGTAAAAGGGTGTTTCATCACTCAGCTGGTTTGGACAAGGCTTATCAGGAACTTCTGAGATCCTAAACCAAGACAGAGGAGGGGGTGGAGGGTGCACCACCACATAAGGGATTATGCATGACCTATATATTTAGCAGAAGGTCACAATGTTGATGAATTTTCTTGTTTCTTTCCTTCTTCATTTGTTTCCTAATCTAAAACCAGCAAAATTTTTCCTTTTCCTGTCAGCAAAGCTGTCTGAAAATAAACCGTTTCTTACTTTCCTCCTACTGAAGCAATTTCTTCTTCATCACATCTTTGCTCACTATTCAGAACAGTGAAATGCAGCCCATATTGCTTCCTGGACAACACAAGCTTAAAAAAGTATGCACAGACACAGATGTAGTAGTTCTATAAAAGAACAGTGCAACAATAACCAGTAAGGCAATTTTTAGTCAACAGACTTAAAAAGTAAAATGGCTTTTTCTTTTACTACAGATCCCATGCACTACATCAATAAGCAACAAGTACAAATAGTAATTTACTATGACATTAAAAACAGACAAAGAACAAAACTATTGAAGTGATAGGTCATCTTTCCTTGTATCTAAACCCCAGATGACAGAATCAGGGAACAATACTCAGACAAAACGTGGACTATCTTGAACCAGTTAAAAACGTGGAGAAAGACAGAAAAAATGAATAACTCAATAAAATAATTTGTGAATTTGTGGGAGTCCAGGCTCTTGTTTTGATGGAACACAATAAGCAATGTTGTTTTAGACTCATCTCTGCTGCCTGACACAAATGCAAGGAGTATCCAAGCACTGTGGCCCGGAGCTCACTATATAATTGGCTTTTTGGCTTGCCCTTGGCCTTTTTCTTTATACCCACTGCCTGTTCAGAACCTGCTTATTATTTCTTCCCACACAAAACCTATAGTCCTTGAAGAAGTAAATGCAGAGATTTATGGAGATCATCTGTCTAATACACAGGTAAGTCTAGTCTTCTCCATTTAGGATAATACATTGTATTCAATAGGATAATGGCAATGTTGTAAGGGAAAAAACAGTTCATACAGCAAGCACTGTCAGAAACCAGAAGCACACTCAATCCCTTCTCTGCAGCTGCTGTGCCAGTTGCTGAAGGACACCTGGCACCCACCCAGGATTCATGAGCCAGAGTGTCATGCTCCCTGCTCAAATGCATCTGCCACACCATAAAGGGGTGGTTGAGATTGCCAGTCATTCCCGGCAATGTGGTTGCACCACTGGCTTTACACAGCAAGGCTACCTGAAAAATTCTAGAACATGCTCTCTGGCAGACCATTTTTACCAGATAACAAGAGTGATTAAATTTCTGCAGTAATCCACAGTGGCTTATAGAATATGAAAGAGAAGATTCTTCCCTTTGGTGCGGAACCCACACATGCTGGCAAGATAGGGGGCATGCAAAAAATAAGCACATTTGTGCTATAAGCAATCCTCTTGTGTGAGGCAATGTCTTGAGAGCTTGATAACCAAGCATCTTTATCAATGAAACACAGGTGGCATGGATCAAACACAATTGCCCAGGCTGGGCATACCTCCCAAACTGTGTTATGCTCTCTGAGTTTGCCTTTACTGTACTGTGAGGTAAGGTAGTGGGCACTTGAAAGTAGCTCACTTTTGGTATTTTACTACTACTTTATTCTCCATACTTAGCAGATTTATCTTGTTGTCTGGCTAATCAGAAGTATGGGTAAGTTGCTAAACCTAGAACCATATCTAATATTGAGTGGGAGTCAGTCATTCAACAGTTAGAGTTGTGACTCTGCTAAGCAGCAGAACTGTGAGTTGAATTCAGTTATCTGTGTGTTGGCTTTCTACAGGAGGAGATCGAATTACAGCAGACATTCCACAATATTGAATAGGTAGGATAAATTAAAAGTAATATTCTCAGTCTCTGTAACAATAGAAGTCAATCAAGAAAATAAACTATTATATAGCATCTATTTTCCCTGTGAGAGTATTTAGCTGATTCTTACATTATCCAGGAATCACTTATTACCATACTTTTAAATTGAACTGAAATATACAGAGAGGAAATACAGTTCTTAAAAGCAGGAGGAGGCTGAGACCAAGTTAATGCAGAAGTGTGACTACAATGATATTCAAGAAAATACAGACCTGTGGTACAGAAACTTCCAACTCTAAAATTTTGTGTTCTGTTTTATTCTACAACTTAGTTGTATGGACTGAAATTAATTTTGAATGTATAATTCAGTTAAAATTATTTCCCCTCCTCCTAATTTGCATTTCCTACTTTGTTGGTGCAGAGAATTATGTTTCTGCTTTGAAATAATGAGTCTGTCTTTCAAATATTAGTGAACAGAGAGAGAGTATGGTGAAGTCTTTAGTTTTCAAGGCATTTTTTTATGGTTCTCTTACTATCTCAATTAAGGTGAGTGATCTAAACTGAAATCTAGAGTATAGAATATTCAAGTCTCTGGAGAATTAACTGCTATGTTCCAGTTGAACATTTTCTTCTCTACTTTGTTAGCTGTCCTAAAGGCAAACCTCTTAGCCTAAACAGCTTGAACTTTCCCTGCACTCTTAATTGGCTTCTTCAGGGATTGTTAAATATGGGTCTGTTCAATCTTCTGTCAGTTCAATCAGACCTTTGAAATAATATTTTCTTTCTCTAGCAGTGGAGCCTGTAATGTACCATCTTCTAGCATAGTTTCATCTTACTGCTTTGTAGTAGCATGACCATTTACACCATTTGATTTGGACAACAAAATTATGTATTAGAGGGATGTGCATTATGAAATAGCACATCAATTTAATGCCCCAGAAAACTTAGATTTCACAGTACCATGCCCTCAAACCAAAGTAAAGACAACATTTGCAGAGGTAAAAGCTTGACAATGCTTCAACTGCTGCAGAAAACTGCTGAGCATGTGGGAACTGAGTCCATATATAAATATTACATACCCCAAAACTCTGTGTAAACATCAGAAAGAATGTGGCTTAAATTAACAAAATCAAGGAGTTTCACGGTAAAGAGGACACTCTGTAGCCCGTGAACATAACAGTTAGTTAAGGACAATCTTACACACGTGTTTTCAAAAATTTGGGCTGCAGGGTTTTTTTGGTTGTTGGTGTTTCGGTGTGGTTGTTTGTCATTTCTTTCTTTTTTTTTTTTTTTTAAGTCTGTCAGTTTCTTCATGGTACTTAAACATAGTTTAAAGTGTTTAATTTCCTTGGTGGTTTCCTTAAAGTAAATCTTTCATGGAAGTCTCTACAAGTGTTGTATTATTTATCTGAAGCTAGTCTCCCAAACTGGTCTTTTGGATGCATATGCAACTAGGCATACTTCTTAAACCTGACTTTTATTAAATCGTAATTCATTTCAATTCTCTGTTGCTCACTCCTTGAGTAAATAACCATGTACACTTAAAGAATCCCACCAAGCTCTGTACTATGGATAAAAAGCGTGTATTAGGTATTTTCATGGCATTGAGTTAAATGTTGGTAGAAAAATAACAGGTTTTAGCCTTAAAGACAACAGGGTTTAGATAGTAATTAATAATTGTTTTATAGGGCATATATATATATTAAATACATTGTTTTAAAATATGTCAGGATTATTTTCCCCAAATATTATTTGAATCAAATCTTGCTATAGCATGAATTACTGTTTAGGTAGATTTCATTCATGAAACTGAATGACCATTTTCGCACATAACTGCTGTTTGTTTTCTGGTAACTGAAAGGGGTCCAATAACTAAAGACAGAAAATATGTCTTCAAACAAAGATATTCAGATAGTTTTACACAGCTGAGCAGAGTATCCATTTTTTTTTTTAGAGAAGTAGCAGTCTGCTTGCCCTAGTTCTCTGAATAGACTTGACTTCTTTTCTTTATACATAATTACATTTGACATTAAAAGTATAACTTCCCATGGGAGAATGAACTTCACAATTCAGCAGCCAGAAGAGACAGTATAAAATAAATATGATTAACACTTTAGGGAAAAACACAATCATATAAAGCATTTGTTTCTCAGTCAGTCCTGAATACATTCTAATTAGCTTTGTTTTTTCCTGTAGGGCTCACTCCTGATTTCACAGTATCATAATTTTTTTTCTAGATTCAGTGTTTCCACTAAGAAGTAATTCTAGGAATTGCAAAGGATCATATATAATTTCTGATTTGAAATATTGGGTTAGATTTTTCTCCTTTTTGCTACCTCCTAGCTGTTATCCCTCATTTTTATGTGTTTTCTGTTACTATTTTCTTTGAACATTTAAGGACTCTGTCTTATTACAAGACATAATACATTAAAAAAATAAAATTGAGGTTAAAACCTTAATTCTGAAAACTTTCCTGCTTTTTGTAATGTTCTTTTAAGGTAAACATAGCATGGGTGCTAGAGAAGTACTAATATTTTTTAAAAATTTAACATAGCATGAGAAGTGACATCACACTGGCAAGGCTGGAATTTTGGAGATCTTCATCACAAATCTTTCTCAGCTGGCATTTACTGATGACAGTGTGATTTGTGACTCCCTTTATTCTTTATTGGACAGCACTTATTATGGCTGGCTATTTTAAATCTGCACAAGTACAGCAAAATCCTCGGATGACAAGACCGAGGTTTTAGGGAGGTTTCTTTATTAAAAAGAAGGCCAAGTCTCTTGAATCTTGAATATGTCCCAGCTGTGTGAGAGCTTGGAAGATAGTAATAATAGACGGTTCTGTTCTTCAATGCTCTCTATCTCATTTTTTTTCAATATGTCCTATTCTTAGTTACCTGGTTCCTGCTGCTTATTTCATTCCTCTCCTCTGTGTGTATCTTACATCCAGATCTCTCTGCCAGAATCATTCATGACACCATCTCCCTTCTTTCCTACCAACTTACAGTTCTAATTTCACTTTTTTTTCCACCACTGTCTCAGCCCTCTCAGGTCTATCTTTCATTTCTCTTCTTTGTCACCCATCCAGCCTGGATACCAGATAAGAGACATTGAATCCTTTAATGTAGCCTCTTTTCTGCCCTTTTTTTCTGATATCCTGGACCAGCACAACCTCTACAAGTATAGACTGTAAGCAGCTCATTCAGAGAATTTGATTGCCAAGAGCTTTAAGTTGGTTCTGATGATAGGTGAAGATTGATCTTTCAGATACTTATAATTTACACAATTTGCTTAATTATAGTCAAAGAGATGGTTCATCAAGAGATTGGTTCCTTTGACAATGTTTTACTTTTTCACTGAAAGGTAGGCAAGATATAAGTGAAGAGCTTTGGTTTGGATTTACTTTTTTCATTTTTAAAACAAATTAGGAAAATGTTTATCTTAAAATGTTCTTTACAAAATTTCTCAACAAAGAGAGGGAATACTTAATTCCAAATAGTCAAAAGTTTGCCTATGTTTATTAAACATCTGGTAAAGCAATCCAGCAGTGGGGCATCTTACATAGTTTTAGGCTAAACCTGCTAGTATTCAGACTGCTTCCTAATCTTGGACACTGTATAAAGATGAAGGAAGATATCTAAAACATTTTCTGTCTTTCACAGACAGATACAACATGGACAGAAGAAAGGGTATAAATCAAAGAAAAAAATCCCACTACAAGTATCTCCTCCAAAGCTGAAAAGACCATCTTTTTTAAGGATAGTAATCAGGCAAAGTTATATTGGAACTTCTTTTCTCCAGGGCATTGATTTCTGTTAGAATAAAAGTGTATGTCATGGATATTGTCTAACCTGGAAGACTGTGTCTTGACCAATCTGACACTGAAAAATGTAAGAATAGGAGATCAGGTCCTTTTCTCTGAGGAGGTACCATACTTCAGCAGTTTCAGCTTGCTTCAGGCATGCTGCTTGGTCTTGCTTAGGAGGACATTAAAGAAAGCAGACAGAAAGCTCCAGAGCTGAGTAAGAATTTCACAAGCTTGCACTTTATAAGCTTGTTTAACCTTCTGAGTTTTTTCCCCTTTGTTCCTGATTGTAGTTGGTAACCTTATAATTACCCACATAGTTTTAAAACCAATTCTAAAGAAAAATCTATTTCCATTAATTATACAATAATTATTAATGATTTAGATATTGTGATATGGCTAATGTTGCACACAGAATCGCATTTAATCAGGCAGTCAGAGCACAAAAGTTCGATTCCATGTCACAGGTTTTAAACTACACGAGTTCTGAGCACGATTACTGTGGTATGAAATCCATATGCATTTGTGTTGTTTCCATGGCATAAAAAGAGTAATGAGCAAAACTGAACAGAATATTTTTTTAGCAACATATCAGTTTTATAAAAATAAATGCTTACAGTTTCAAACTTGTATAAAAGCTTTTTAATGCCATTTTAGAAAAGGCCTGGAACATGATGCATCAGCTTTACTAAAGGGGATGGATAAAAGATGAAATAAAGATGAGACTCACCAGAAAATAGCTTTCCTGACCTCATCTGGCTTCTTTCTTTCCCTGCAGAGCTGTATTTCCATGTTGTCCAAGATCATTGTTATAGCAAATTGACCAACTAGAGAAATCTTAAATATAAAAAATACTGAGGTAGTCTTCTGCTCTTTATGTGTGGGATGCACATAATTTGTTTTCCTTACTCTACAATACAAATATTTTAAAATGAGATTGTGGAGATAGATGCATAACTACATGGGACACAACCTTAAATTTTCTATTTTCTTGCATCATTCACGAGCTAAAAGCATGATGGTGCAGTGATTCACAGCCTTCTTATAACAGCCCCAGTTAAAAATGGAAGTAAATGTTTGCAAGCTTAGGCTCAAGAAAATGCAAACCGTTATTTGTTAACATAGTAAAACACAATTCTTATATTAAAATAGATAAAATATTTTTTCCTGTCCTAGAATAGGATCTCAGAATAGATATGTTGCATTATATATCATTAAATGTGGTGAAGATAAATGAAAAAGATACACTGAAAAGTAGAAAAAGAACAGAGTATTTTTGCATTCATCTAACGCATAAAAGCTGTGATTTTGACTATATTCAATGTATTGTCAAGAGATCTTTTAATTTTAATATTATGTCATTAGCAGGCATAAAAGAAGAAATTGTAATGATTTTTCTTCTGTCTGTATCATTAATGCTTCATGTTATAGTAAACTTTTAAAGCTGAGAAAGTAGAATATTTTGATCCTGCACTACTGTCATGGTTAAAACCTAGTCTGATAGCAAGCCCCATGCAGCTGCTCTCTCACTCCTCCACCAGTGGGATCAGAGAGGGAATAGAAGAGAAATAAAAGCCAGAAAACCCATGCATTTAGATAAAAACAGTTTAATATGAAAAGAAAATAAACATGCACAAACAAAGCAAAACAATTTATTAATTTAGTGCTTCCCATGGGCAAGCAGGTGTTCAGCCACCCACAGGACAGCAGGGCCCCAACCTGCATGACAGTAACTTGACAAATGCCATCCCCTCTTACTCCGTCTTCCCACCACTTCATACACTGAGCATGATGCCGCAGGGTCTGGAATATCCTTTGAGTCAGTTTGGGTCACCTGTCCTGGCTCTGTCTCCTCCCGAATTCCCAGGCAGTCCCAGTCTCCTCACCAATGTGAAGAATGGAAAGCAGAGAAGGCCTTGGTTCTGGGTGAGCCCTGCACGGCAGCAACAGAAACATCTCTTTACTATCAACCCTCTGTTCAGTAAAAATCCAATACCAGCCACTGTGAAGAAAATTTACTCCACCCCAGCCAAAACCAGCACAACTACAAGGAGATGGTTGAATCCTGTCTTTACCTAGAAGATCATTGTTGTTTTACTTTCAACAAGGAAAACCAACACTTATCATCTGGTACTTGTTTTAATTAATTACTGTTTGCTTAATCTTTTTTTAACTTCATGCAGAAATGCTATTTGTAGTACAGCATAACAGCATTGCTCAACTCTTCTTATCAGGTACTCCATACAGTTCTTTTCATTAGCAGGAAGCACATTCAATCCAGCCTTCCTCTTCCTCATCGATATCTGTTTTGTCATCAACAGGAAAATGGTTCTGCATATGTACTTAAGGATCCCTAAAGCATGGGGTTTATTGTACATATACACTGATCTCTCTTGATTATTTGCTCCTCATACAAAGGAGTGCAGTTTGGCTGCTAGTTGCACAGAGAGAAAAAAATCAAGCAACCTGTTCTTAGCTGCCCTTTTTTTTTTAGACATGCTCAAGAGAATCAACGGAATAGATGAATTGCTGTGATGGTGCTATCTGACAGCCAAATATAAATTTCCTGGGGACTGGAAAAGGATTTAGCTGTGCACCTCTGCTGTATAAAGCATGATCAGTAAGTCCAGTATGACATGAGATGAGCTGAAATGACCATAGCATGAGTAGCAACCAGAGGCAATTCACCTATTTCTCATTATTCCTTAACCCCTTTAGGACTTGGGGTGGGAGAGTGGAAGGGAGCAGCCAGGAGAGTGGTGGTGGATGCAATATTTAGGCAGAGGCACACAGCTGAATAAATTACATCTGCTGCAGATCACCTAGAATGGCAGGTGAAGAATATCTTACAGCATGAAACTATTTTGAGAGGTATGCTACACAGCTTCTCTTGGAGGATTTTGAAGGTCATGTACTACTGTTCTTCTCAGTCGCAATCCCATCTCATGAGCTATGTTGTCGTCTCTGTCACGTGACAGAAGTAGAGGCAAAATGCTCTTCTGCCAGCCACACATCAGAAATTTGTCCCCACTTCATCTGCAAAGTGTGGAAGTACCCACTACTTGACAAGGCATCCATGCATAACTTGCCTAGGCATAACAATTCACCATGTTACTATCCAGGACTGACTGTTTAAAAGAAGGTTTGTGGAACCAGCACAAAAGTGAACAGCAAAAAGTGGGCTGCAAATGTAATCCACTGTGCCTATTGCAGTATAAGTGTGAGCTAATATAAGTAGAGCAGGCTTCCAAATTCCATAGTTATATGTTTCCCCTCCCTGGAATTTAAAATAGATTTTTTTAATGCTCACTAATCTGCTAAAATTGTAAATGCCAATAGATTATAGTGTGCATAATGAAAAAAAAAAAAAAAGAAAAGAGAGAGGAAGTTCATCTACTCTAGCAAAACTGTAAAGAAGTTTTCTAATTTTAGGCTGCTAATTTGACGCAATTGTTCTTCAAAAAGGAGGTGACATTTCCAGTAGCTAAAACAAAACATACCTAAGTTTCCTGGTCCGTAGATTCAATGACACACAGAGTTTATACTAGTTACCCTTAGGCACAGCAATAGAGTCACCAGATACCCGTGAAAGCGTTTTGAGCTAGTTCTTTAAGTGAGTAGACCCTGAGACAACTTGAAGGGAAAGGATGAAAGCTAGGTTGGCAGTGAAAGTAGAGGGATATGTCATGGATCCATTTCACTTTTTGATTTAAAACTTTGGAAAATGCAAGTAATTCTCAGTTTTCATGCCTGCATTTTTTTGCCATTAGGAAATACAACTAAATCTCATCCATCAGCTTAAAAAAATGTTGCCTCTCTGTGTGTAGAACATATGACTACATCCAGGCATATAGTGCATAATGTTTAAAAAAGTATGTGCTAAATCAGACCTCTTTTGTGGTACAAAAAGGCAAAGCTTTTATGAGACAATATTTCAGGACTTCAAGGACAAAGAAATATACATTATTTAATTTAATTTAATTTGCAGTGTGTTCTATGTTCTCACAGTATCCCTACCCAATTTTCTCTGACATATGGACAACCTAAATATTCCAACCTAAATATTCTTCTATTTCAACTGCCAGGGGATCCTATAATTACTGTTTAATTGCCTTTTTATTTTGAGGTGCTTTATATGGACAATTCAGATTTAACTCTATAAACAAAAGAAAGAAAATACTTCTACTGGCAGTTCTGCATATGTATTATCCATGGAGATCCATAGAAATGTTCCACTACATGAAAACAAAGGCTGACCTATGTCACAAAGCTTTTCTTGAGATTCCTATCATTTCCAGTTTCTTAGGTTCTGAAGGCCATACTTAGCAAATAATGTTTAATACATCATCAAATTGCTCGCTTGGTATAACTGAAAGAGAAAAGGAATACATGCTAAAAAATGAATAGACTTATTTAATGTATCTTTCCTGAAACTACCAATTCATGAAAAATACATGAATCCCAGGAGCAAATTCTATTCAGGGATACAAAGTAAAGTGCTCCTCTGGGCCAACCTCCCATTCAGAACAAGTTTTTATGTTTCTGCAGAGTTGTTTTGACATGTACACATTCTGGATGATCCTATATTCATCGACATGACAACATACTTCTTAAAACCCCAAACAGATAAAAAGAAATGGTCCATTTACAGGTTGATGATCATTGAGAAGAATGAGAACCTTAAGTACCAGTTCACCAGATACATTCAGTAGGTTCATTTTCAATGTGTCACACAGAAAAAAATAGAAATTGCAATTTCCCAGGTTTCCTTCTCCTGTTTTACTGTTTTTTATTTATTACTAAAATTGTACTATACTTCTAAGCAGAGATTCTTACAGATAAGCCCTTACAGTCAGAATAAGGATAGAAATAGTAAGAGCAAAAATATAGCACCGAAAATAAATCCCAAAAATTTAAAGTCTTTTTAGCATACTAATATTTGCAAGCAGAAGCTTATCTTTGAGTGAAATTATATAACAACATCCAAGGTGATTTATGCATAAACTGTAGACTTTTATTTTTTAGTCAAAGAATAAAAATGCAGTTGTTAAATTATTTGTTGCTAATACTTTTTAATTAGGTTCATGGATGTGTTTTATTTATAGGAGATGGTAAATTTGAAAAAAAATCCCATGGTTCTTTTGTTCAGTTTTCTTTTTGCAAAAAATTTTAATGCGGAATTTTCTGGGAAAGATTAGTTTCATTTTTTTGCTATATCTTTAAGAATAACTTTTAGACATCCCTAAAATTTTTGGATATGGTTTTATAAATACAGTAATTCAAGAAATCACTTGGCTATGCAGATTTACATGTAGTCATGAGTAAAAATTAACTTAAGGGTGTAATTAGGAGTTTTACTGAAATAAAGTTTCAACTGAGAGCCTTCACTGAAGAGAACTGTTTTGTATAAGAGAGCTCAATGTCTCCATTTAGTAAGACCAAGTCAATAAAACATGAATATAATAGCAAGACTAATTTTTTTGTTTGATTTGAGCATATATTTAATGTGAGTCTCCTCATAAAGAGTAGTTTTCTTTCTTTTGTATAACTGCTTGTGTTGATAATATCTGAGCTGATGCTGCTGGTCAGAGTTTTCAAATGTACACAAAAGACTTAGAGGACAATATCATTTTCGCAACCTGTTTGTGCACTGTGAAAGTTAAAGATACTCAAACACTAGGGTCATTGATTGCCATCTTTAAGCTTTTGCTGACCTGACCTTGTTTGAAATGCAAACACAAGTAATTTCTGCCAGCAGTACAACTGCTGCATTACCCAGCAGTGAGCTGCAGTGAGCCCCCTCCTCACATTGTTTCCTGGCCATGCTATGAGGGCTGTGCTGTGCTCTGCTCTAGCTGTGGTTCCAACAACCAGATGACTGACACCATTTGCCTGTGCCATCTTTCATAATTTAATACAGCATTCTGTCACCTGAAATGGCTCTTTAGCCTACATTTAACTTTTGCTGTCTCGGCTAGATTGTTCCCCATAGCTGAGGTAACACATTTCTGAGATATCTCACCCTAAGTCCTATGCTGCAATCTCTGGTACAGACCAATAAGCTCTCAAATAGTACCAAAATAGTCTTAAGTGCTTTTTGAAAATATAAGACCTTTAATCCACATAAATATAGTAAATCAGGCCAAAAGAATGTGCTTCCTTTCTTTTGCTTCTTACCCATGAGTTTGTCAGATACTGTATCACTTTGGATAGAGCTATGTCATTGCTATAAGCAGTGCAAACTCACCAGCCTTCTTCTAAAACATGGCATGACTGTTCTCCAAAGATTTATGGCTTCTGCAATGGTGGGGCTGAAAATGTAGAGGAGATGATACCTACAATCAGCTGCATTTGAAAAATTTTATAAATCCAGACACAGGGATTTTATCATACCCTGAAGAGAGAATCTTATGTAATTAGCCTAATATCACATTGAGACAGCAAATACCTGCAAAGCACTACCTGCATTGGAAGAAGAGACACTACTTTCATTGCAAATGTATTGTTTCAACAGTGTTAAGGGATTTTGGATACTGACTGTTGCCAGGGAACCACTAATTAGAATACAATAGTGTTTCAAGGTCTAAAAAGTTTAGTCTGTCTAAAAAACATTTCAAACAAAACCCTAAAACAGTTTGATTCACTTCCCTGAAGCCTAACACTAATTTATATCTTAAATAAGAATTGTCGATGCTGTACACATCCTCTCCAAAACTATATTTTCCTCTCTTTAATTCCAAAATTCTTATTGGAGTCTGATTGTTAGCCAGAAAAAATAATGCATGCAATTTATAATTTACATGAGAATAGGTGCTGTCCAAAGACAATGCAGCTCTGAATTTGAGAATAGGGCACATTGCTGTAATTGGCAAAAAGGGGGGAAAAAAACTCCAAAAAACAAAACAAGAGTTCTAGGGATTTATAGTGTGATCAGAATTGATCATTTATTTGGGCAAATAATAGCAAGCAAGGGAAAAAACTAAAAAAAAATTGAGAAAGACCAGGAGGCTAAGCAAAGTATAAAATTAGGCTAGGAATGCAGTAGCTCTATTTGACCTAACAGTATACACAAGACATAATTTCTGAGAGTATTTCTTGCTAAAAAAAATAAATAAATTACAGTGTCGGGGGAAAAAATGGTACATTATTCCAGCCCACACATTTTGGGGGTAGTGTCCATCTGAACATTTCAAAGTTACTAATGAAACAGTCTATTAAGACTGTTAATAATTGTCCAGTTGCAATCTTAAATCAAATCTAGAAACACAGATTTGTCAAGGCAAATTATTAAACAGAATCTGACTAAGGATACTTTACTATATTCATATAAATTGCTATGAGAGAGTTAAAATTTGGGTACCATTTTAATCTAGAAAAGAATGTATGAGAACAACTGTAAGAAACAAGCCTGTCTGTTTGCTTCTCTCTTTTTAACTAGATTTTTTAATATCTTCCTTTTTTTCATTAAAAGATAAATTTACTTCTTAAAGTCCTTTGTGCAAAAGAAAATCAGTCAGCTGAATAAGAACTTAATGTTAGCTGCTTTATCAATTGATGCAGGGCACTGTCAGAAATACATATTATGATTAAAAATGGTTCTACAATACTCTTTGGCTTCAAAGGTAACCTAAAAACATTGAACTCTGTCTAAATTTCATCACTGTAATACACCTACAAAAGTTCACACAGACCAAATGTTAACAGAACTCCACCTTCCTAACCTTTTGTTGATAAGTCTCTACTTCCCTTCTTATGAGAGTTGAGGTGGAGTAGTTAGTTAAGGTCTCAGCATGAGAATTCAGTGTATGAGTGAGTAAGTGAGTATCAGTGCATCAGTTCCAACAGATAAATAATTAAATTTTAAGGAGTAGATCAGTTTGAACTCCAGAATATCACTTCGTTATAACCTGTAACTATTATATTTTTTGTTCCTCAAAACTCCTCAATTGAAAACAGTAATTTTTGAATGTGTGAAACACAAAAATGATGGGCTTTAAAAAGCAATTGAGAATGAATTAACAGTAACCTTTCTAAAATTAACATTTCTCCTGTTATAGAAAAAGTATTCATTAAGGATTTCATTGCGAAGAGTTTTCTTCAATGCAATAACTTTTCTTATTCACCTGAGCCTGTTGCAACTTCCCATATATTTTTCGTTTTCTCCTTCAAATGTAAAGACCACGAAAAAATGCTAGAAGTGTTTGAAATGAATGATGCTTGATCTTTCAATTACATGCTCCTGTGATGACTCTCTTAGACAGTAGCTTGTACTAAAGCCTCTGAAGTCATCTGGAGTCTTGGCAGGGACTCCACCTGGGCTGCATCCCTGCAGTACTTATATACACAATTGTAGTTCCTCAGAAAGAGATACAACAATTCTATCCAGAATACACCATCACATGGTTTTTCTATTAAAATCATGATTCTGACTATTAAAACTAACTTTACTCATGCTTGTCTTCTTCCAGTGAGCTGAATGAGGTTTTTAATTTTTTCAGGGGGTTACTTTCGTGTTATAAATGCATATGATTTATTTGTATAAATGTATGTGCTATGCCCTACATCAGAAAAGTTTTGTTGCAACTGATTTGTAAGACAGCAGTATATATACCTCAATCACATTGGAGAGATTTTTGGTTTTTTATAATTGCTCACAAGAAGAGAGAGAGGAAAATGGGAAGACCACTGCTATTAGGTTGTGGTATTTATCCAAACATGCACATTATAAAAATGAGGTAGCTGATCAGATGCTCTTAGTTTTGTCAATATACTGGAAACTAGTCTGTCTCTGTGTCACTTTCTCAGAACATTTTACACATCTTTCTTTACTCGAGCTGTATTTCTTTACTCGAGCTATGAGGAAGCTGGGAAGTGATTAGCTGGCCACCTGGACAAATAAAGATGGGCGTTAATTAATTATATTTCATTTATCTTTGTTACATAGCTAATTGAATGATGTTGGCTAGGCCTTGAATATGTACTTTGACAGAAAAACGTTGAAACGCTTGTTTATAATACTTTCATCACATCTCTGCACATGAAAAATATGACAGAAACACTACTAGGTTTAAAAAAAAATCCCCACAAACTATTTATTTAATCCTAACTATTTTGCACTTGCCAGCTATTTTATCAGCAGGTGTTCTGATCTAGTATAGGCTATGCCCTATACTAGAGCCAGTTGTGCTGTTCCATGTAGCAGGTCATATTGTTACTTCTCGTCAGTAATTTTCCAAGTAAGGCTTCAATTGCCTACTTTCATATGGTAGAAATCTGATGAGCTTTTATTTCCTGAAAATTCATCATTAGATCTACAATTTTTGCGAAACCCAATGAGATTTACTGCTTAACAATTTAAAGATGAAACAATATAGACAAAACTTCACTGTGGATATTTTATCAGGATACTCTTTTCATTATGAAGAAGCTCTTCACCCAGTGTTGGTTTTCTAAGGTGAGTTTTGCTTATTTGTCAGGGCTTGCTGGCTTTCCAAATGCTTTTCCAATTCCAATAGAAGAGGTTTGTTATAAACAACAAAAGTATGTATTTGTAGATATATGTTTAAAAGGCACTGTTTTCTAATCAAATGTGAAAGTTTGGGTCCTGAGAAAGGAGTCTTGCACCCTAACTAATCTCTTCCTTAAAACAAAACAAAACTAAACAAAACTTAGCTAAACTAAACTTAACTAAACTAAGCTAACTAACTAACAAAATAACAAGGTAAAACAAAACAAAACAAAACAAACAACAACAACCAAAACCACCACCAACAAAAAGAATTTATTTTCAGCAAAATACTTGCAGATACTGCTGAAATCAAAGTACAAAATCCCATGACATTTTACTACATGAAAACATGGGCAGAAGATTAACACAATCTCCGTAACACAACCTCTAGGTTATTTCCATTAGGTTATTCCTTTTTCATATCTTTCTAGTCTATTCAATTTTTCCCTCACTTTGTGAAGACAGTAAAAAAGGGAAAAATACAAGAAAATAGGCAGACAGTAAATAATTTTAAAAATGCATTTTTTTTCCCCTAGAAATTCCAACAATTCGGGACATCACTTTTCAACTCTTTGTCCTACTCATAAAAAATTTCAAAATTAATGCAATTAAGTATACCAAACAGTATTTGCAAATAAAAATGCACTCACATAAATACACAATATTATCATCTAACAATTCAAAATAAATTGAAATTTGAAAGTTAAACAAATTTCAGAAACATGGGAAACCACACATACAGTCCAGAAGAGATTATTTTGAAGATTAATAGAAACAAATCAAGAAGTCAGTCACAGTGGAGCCAGTTAGGGCCATGTTCACAAATAATCTGCTAGGTTTGATACGTGCATAAGCAATCAAATCACAGAGTGACAAGGGTAGTGCATACGAGATGATGCCCATCCTAATAAAATGCATTTTCAGACGGCAACTTAGGCACTCATTTTCTCAGCAAGCATTTTGAAATGCTTGTTATTAACTCATACCATTGTCTTCACATTCTTTGTGAAAGAACTTCAACAATGTTTATGTCTTATGTACCTCAGCAAAGTAGCTCGTTTCAGGTGAAGTTACTGTGAGTCTTTATTTAGTGGAAAAATGGAAATTTTCTACCATTGCCTCTTCTCTTAACCCCTGTATCCCTATCACTGGCAATATTTTTTACACAATCTGTGGCCTGCCTGATTTCCTAGCCCAAGTGGCAACCCATATCTATCTCCTCTGGCTTCTTCTACCAAAGTTTGTTTTCAAGTACCTCCTGCATGTGATTCTTTGCCAAAAATGGAGAATTTAGCTGTTCAAAAACTCCATGTGCTGGTTCTATTCAATTCAATAGCTGAGCTTTGTATTTCTGTAATAGATTTTTTTATGCTAATAAAATATGATTTCAAAATTATCCTTAGAGAATTGTGTACCACATTTTAATATTTTCCTGTAGAGCACTGCAAATCCTAGAATTCCTATGTTAGCTTCAGTTACAGTTAAGAAATATTACATTGCTATCAAAATCCTTCAAGAATAAGAATATATTAAAAAAACCAACCAAACAAAAAACACAAAAGAAACAAACCAATCTAAACCAAACAAAAACCAAAAAAGCCTTTAAATACTGCAAAATAACTTCATTTGCCTAGACAGATTTCAATAGTAATCCAAACTGAATGAATTCTAGAGAATTTTGCTAAGAATTTTAAATATTGCCTAGAGATCTTTGCAGACAAGATTTTAAGCTGATTTTAGCATTTTACCGATTGACAAGGTCACCATATTTTCTCTTCTGCTGCTACAAATTTTCTTTGTGCACATAATTTTTCTTCCTCCTCTTCTAAGTATTACATATTTTTTCTCTAAACCCATAAGCAGTATTAATTAGATGGAATTATTGCAGAGTTTAAAACTTAATATGAAATCAGTGAAATTTGTTTTATTCAGATTTGCTGTGTATGAATAAAACATATTCTGTGCTACTCCACTTCTGTTTGAAAAATGCAAGCTGTTTTGGAGAACTGAGATGCCATATAAAGATCATACTCGCTTGTCGGTGTTTGTGTCACACACAGAGGACAAGAAAATTCTCTGTAAAAAGAAATGTCCTTCTCTCTGTGAGAAAAGCATACCTTTGTACAAATACATGAACTCTTGGAGAACTAGTAAACACGTCTTTCAGAATGTATTTTTGATGCATTACTTGTACAGTGTCTTTCCAGTCATCTTTCTATGCTCTTTTGCCTTTTCTTTTTGCAGTTTATCACAATGAGCATTTTTTTATATTGCTGCATACTTGATAATGCAAATAAGGAAACAACAATTGCACATCAGTTTTCTAGGTTTCAAATGTGCTGTTGTGCAAACTTTCCTACTCTTTTTCTCACCACATGCTCTATCTTGTTAAATTAGATAAAAGTAACTTAAAGTCTTTTATTGCAAGGAGAAAATTATCAAAGGGGAAGCCTTTGGAATGGTTGGAGGAAATTTTCTCTTTTTTTGCTTCCCTTTGAATTCAAACAATAATCTGTAAGTACAGTTTAAAATTGTAATGTTATATTTCACATTTTTCTTCCTTGTTTGTGGGCTAAAATTCTCTACACCCTTGACAATTCAATACAGCCAGCTCTATAAATGGTCTTGGACAGAGAGAATCATAATCTGAGATGAAAGAATTTTTTTAAATTACTTTATTTTCCTATTTTCTTTATTTATCTGAAGCCAATGTGTGTTCTTAGCGTGTGTGATTGTGTACAAAAGACAGGAGTTTTGTGCAAAACAACAGAAGTTTTTGGTATTTTTTTAGAAGTCCATAATGTGAAGGTTGTTATGATCCTACCACCACATTTTCAGTTATGCACATGAGTGATATTATTTCAATATTTATGATTATTCACATTATTCATTTTCAGACTCTTGCACAAGGTGAATATAATATGCTGTTTAGATATACATTCAGTGTCACTTCCGGAAAGAAAAAAAAATTTGAGCATAGCTGAAGCTGTCATTCTGCCCTCCTGTAGATACACACTACCAAACACTAAATTCCCAAGTTACAAAGCTCCTGAAATTTCTTAATAGTTCTCTCTGACTGAAGCTTTTAGGTTTGTGGGTTGGCTTAATATACTATTCAAAATTACAGTTATAATAAATACTGAGTATTTGTAAGACTCATTATTCAGTTATACATTTAATTTCTTCATTTTCTTTCTTTTTTTTTTTGTTTGGAATTACTTGCACAGACAAAATATATTCTTTGTGTGTGAACACTAGAAGTTATAGCTTGCCCGCACACCAGTTTTTCTTAAGGGACGAAACAACCCTAATCAAAATATATCTCCGAAGAAGGGGTGAGACTTTTTTCTCTATGTTCAGAGGTCACTGTATGTTCTTGACACCACCATTTATCATTGGACGAGGGAGCATTTGTTCGAATGGGCCTTTCTGATTTAGCATCATTTAAGAGTAACAGCTACAAAAAGACTGGGTGTATCTAAGTGATCAATATCACCATAGCAAGACCACTACAGAGACCAGGAAAACCTGAACACAGTCAAGGATAAATTCAGATAAAGAGAATTTATCTGTTCCTGCCTACAAGAGTGTACCTATTTCTTATCTATCCCACACAAGCAATGTTTCCTACATTGTAATTTATCACAGTTCCTCAATACAAAACTAAGCATATTATATTGCAAAACCATGAAGAAACTGCAAAAAGAACAAAAGTGGAAATAATTATTTTCTGCTTTGTTGGGAAAAAGATCAAAATTCTGAAATAGTATCTTCAGTACATCTTGGGAATAAGCAAAGAGTAAATCTGGACTCTCAAGAGTAGATATTTCACTCAAACAAACATTTTCTCAAACATTACTTATTGGGATTATACTTATAACAACATCAGAGTCAGAGATAATTTTGAAATTCTTAAAATTTAATATATCCTCTACAGCTTTTTAGACAGTAGGAAAACTACTGAAAGTTCTCATAAAAGCATCCAAATCCTTTAATTGCCTACTTTCCAAATGCATTAAGCTTAAAAAACTCTTTAGGCTTTCTTAACACACCTTATAAAGATTAAGCACACTGTCTTTGCATATTAAATAATAAATTATTATTACTATCATGGCAAATTAGTGAACCAGACTGCCTGGATTTAAATCTCTATTAATTAGAATAGTATGATAAGTATGCAAAACACTGTAAATATTGAGCATTTTCTCAGCATTAGTCTAATACATTTTTCAGTGAATAAACTCTTTGGTCATCATGGGCATATAAACTCCTCAAATAATATGCTAATCTTTAGTAATAAAGTAACCAAGAAAATGTTTTTTGGAAACGTAAAACACATTTGAGATTTACTGTCTAGGTTAAAATTTATGTACAAAGAAAAAGGTGCAGAAAAGAGACAGAAATTATATCAAGAATAAAAAGATAACTGTACCAAAAGAGCACAGAAGTTTATCAGTACTCACTGAATTTCAGGGGAGCTGAAGACTTGCTTAGGCATTTTTAGAAATCCTACTTATGTGATCAAGAGTGAAAAATATAGCAATATCATCGTAAGCAATATATTTGTGAGCAAATATCATCGCTCACAGTGATACATTTATATTGGTTTATACAAAGTAGAATTCTATGAATATCCAATCAAATTAAAAAGGAATTGTTGAAATATCTGCACATATGCATCTATCATATCTGTATCTATATACATATCTCACTATCTGTCTAGATTGATTTATGTCAATATCTAATGCATCTATCTTGCACATTGCAGTCAAAACCCCAAATCTATATTTTTCAAACTAGGAAAAGGTATTATTTAGAACTGATTTTAAGACTTTTTATAAAGAATAAGATTTTCTCTGATTTAGTGGCTCACATATGAATTCCTATGAAATATTTATTTTTATTCTCTGAGGGATAATTCAACCTTTACCTTAATAGATTTAGAATTTTAATTTAAAGAGTTTTTCTCAATTAATCACATCAGTGATACTTCTCATTTGAAATGCAGTTTTGCCACTAACTATACAGGAGACACAGAATAAAGGTCTTCACAGAAAATAGTTTTGAATTGCTGTGGACATTTATAACTTCTTAACACTCACTTCCTATTTTCTCACGAGTCTTACAAAAACTCTTTTATGCAGTCTCATGCATCAACATTTTACAGTAAAATTTAAGGAAAGAGTTTAAGAAGTAAAACAAAATATAATAATATCAAGCACATAAAGACTGTTGATAGTCATTGGTGCTGCAAAAAAATCATATGAGACAATTAAAAGGCCAAGTTGACTAACTTTTTGTAAGTGCAAAGGAGCAAAACATTGAATGGTACAGCATGCAGACAGCAATGTCAATCTTTATTTCACCAATCCTTTGAATTATCAAATATCTTAATGTGGCAACTTTTTCCAAAATACTGAAACTGCTGGAGGATAACAAAGTTGGTGATAGATTCACAGCAAACACTGAAGAGTTGTCTGAAATGAACCTTTAAAGAATATCTCTGTTCACAGTGTACTCAGTGTAGTTCTCAGCAGCTACCACTGTGCTCCTCTAAGATGGTATAAAGAATCCACTTGAATTCCACCAGATGGTAGTGATTTAAACATTCTTCTTTAAACATTCTGCATATCCTGTAGTGCTGCAGAAAATTGTCCCTGTTGCTTCACCATTGGGAACAAGTAGGCAGCATGCTAAGAAAGGTATATGACTTTCAAATCAACCTGAGTGTGATAAGGTTTTGAATGTTTCTTGTTACTGCAGCCTGCTGACATATGTCAGAATCCTCAAAAGACTGCCAGTTAATTGCTACTTCCTCCCTGGTATGGAAATGGGTCATTAGAGTCCATCCTGATCTGGAGCAAATGAAAAAAGCCCTATTGGCAGAAACATTTAGTTCAGGCAGATATTGGATAACTGGAATCCAAAAGAAGTTTTAGAATATTTTAGAATACATATTCATTTTGTTTTTCAGTACAATTTCACTTCCAGAATGTATTAAAATTATGCTGATTCTGAAGATTTATAAGCTAAAGTGGGTACTCAAATCACAACACTTAGGTGGTCTACTATTAAGTTTTGTACCCATGGATAAAGACATCCAGCAGGAGAAAAATATGAGTTCAAAAACATAAAAATATTTTGTCCATTAGAATGATTTGACAAAATAGCTCATGTGAAAAAAAATGTAAAAGCTGAGGACTTTTTAAAATTAAATACTCAAATTGGTATTTTACCTTTACATTTCCTTTATCTCTCTAAGCCTTTATAAATTTTCACATTTGAAATTAATCATTTTGTAGCAAATATTTCATATCATACCAAAGAATTCAGTTTTGATCCGTTTGCTGAGATGGAGGATGAATTAAAATTCACCTTGCACTTGCTAAATTCCTCTTTCCTGAATTGCCAATGAACCAAGAAATCAGTTATTTGTTCAAGTCTATAATTGTGCTATGTATAATAATTTTCTGAAAATGTCATCCACACTAAAAAGATCTCCCTGCTGAGTCTGCTTAATTCTTAAAAGAAAAGTGTTTGTAAAACCCTGAAAGACAAATCTTTCTTCAAGTTGAAGGAAAAAAAGGCCCTTAATGTACATTTTATGTCATTCTGACAAATGGAAAAGATCATTGACTCTAAATTTTTATTCACTGTGGATGCCCGCCTAGATGCGCAGGCTGAATGGAAATTATAGAGACCCTCTCCTTTTATTTCCACTGATGGAAACAACTACATAAATTTAGTCCACAGAACTGTTTTTCACACGTGTAGATGGTGTTCCCATTGTTAATACAGATTTATTCTGGTTCACTGACTGAAGTATAGAATATATTTTTTTTGTGATTGCTATGATGAATACATACCAGGAAGATTGACCTTAGTTTAGATAGTCAATTAGTACAGGACTACTTTAATAATTCAGTTTTATCCAGTTCAAATTTTATTTTATATTTACTTAAATTTACGCATCCTATTCTGGTATTTTAAGTAGCTATTTTTTCAGATGTAAGAGCACTCATAAACCTGTGTAATATGACAGGTAGTGTCTAAAACTAAATTTTTAAACTGCATTATTACAATCTTCATTTCAGTTCTTTTAGTTAAATACATAATCTCTACAAATATTCATAAAGCTTTAGTGTACTTTGAATATTAAAACATTAGCTTGGATAACCTCATTGCTCTTGCAATGTAAATTTAATATAAAAGATCAAGGCCTAGCATATACATACACATTGCTTATTTTAACAACATCATATTATTATTGAAATTTTCAAAAGAGATACATACATACTGGTGACTTGTAAAGGAAGGTGTTTGTGATAGGAGGATAAACTAAGGACACTAGAAAAATAGTGTTTTCTAACATCTCAATATGCTAAAATGAATGATACTTAAATAGCAAGGCTTGGAACCTTTTTCTATGTCACCCCAAAAAGCAAAATTACATTTTCCCAGTTTTCCAGAGGGATAATGCCAATGTCCCTAGGCCAGCTGGCTTATGACATACTAGACTACCAGACTACCATACTAGACTGCCATGCATGCATCAGTTAGTACAGAACCTCTTACTATACTGTCTCAGCAGTATTCACTTCAGTCTGACTCAGGATCACATTTTTCAAATGTAAAGATGGAAAAATGGGGGATAGAAAGACAACATCTTAAAAATAATCGTTAGATAATCCAGAAACCCAAAAAATGACAAGTATGTAACAGCAACTCCTAAGTCAGGAGCCTTAGCACTGATGCCAGTTCAGATTAGTAAAGGAAAAAGCAAAGGCAGATGTCAGACGGAAACTATAAAACAAAAGCTAATTTAAAACAAAAATTGTGTAGCCAGTCAATAAACAGAGAAAAAGACTGTAACCAAATAATTCCTCACCATCTATTTCCAGAAATATCTCACATCAAACTATGCTGACTTTTAGGCATCTTCTATGTCTTTCTGGTAAAATAAAGTGACTTCAAAAATGCAAAATGAAATGTCAGATATTTGCATGGACACTTCCGCATGCATGTTTCTTCTTTTTATCTTCAGTTATTTAGATAATACATACAGTGTTGGATGAGAATAGATAAATTTGTTGGTTTCCCACTTTATCAAAGCTAATAGACATATAAAGGTGATGTTTCAAAAGCCAGCTTTTTGCTTTTGTTACCGTGGCTGTGAAGCAGCAGATATTGGAGACAGGTTGGAGACAGCTTTGCAGTGCAGCTTTTGCATTCAACTCCTAACCTGTTTTCAACCTGGACTATTCTAGATGAAGCTAATTTTCTCAGCTCTCCTCTTCTCACCTGTGGATCTTCCATATGTCTGTGGGTGTCCCATGCAGTTATGCTGAAGTGTGCAGGAGCTATCTCCTGGTAAGGGACTTTACCAGAGTCCAGGTCTCCATTTAAGATGCTCTTCAAATGAATTAAGGTACGGAAAGAGGGAGAAAATTGGGAATGGGAGGTTAATTTCTCCCACCTGCAATTTTTTAATACTTCTGCTTTGGCTTTTTTTGGTTTTGTTTATCTGCTTGAGTTTTGTCAAAGAATGTATCTATTTTAAATATCACTGCAAATACCACAACACAGCAGTAAGTACATTATTATCAGTGTTCTCTCTGTGCATTGGACAGCAGTTTTTAATTTCATACACCATTTGCAACTTTGCTGCAGTGATTCCATACAGTCAGTTCATAATTTTATCACACAGAAAAAGAGAATAGTAGCTTTTAACCTAGTTTCAGGCTTCTTATTAGTATTTGGGTTGCAATCCAGATGCAGACATTTCAGAAGATGATTCAAAAAAGATACCAAAAGAAGCAGCCTTTAGCTCACATCCAATGAAAAATGGACATTAGACAAATTTGATTATCTTCTGAGGAAATGAAATATATTTGTTTTCATCTCTGAGAACCACGTTCTTTGTATATAAATGTATATATATTATATAACTACTAACAAATACATGGGTTTTTTAACACAATGTTTATTTTAGCCACATGCCTTTCTAAAACAATCTATGTCACATGTTTCATGAAATCAGACAATCTTAGACCAATCAAATATTTAGGCATATTTGGACAGAGGTATGTGTCATAGAAAAAGATCGTATAAAATATATATTCATTATTTCAGTTAACCTATGACATGCATCAGTTTTGTAACATGTTTGTATATATGTTCTGCTGTATGTGATAAATAAGTAGGAAAATAACTTTTCCTATTTGTTTCATATACTAAGCCATGTATTTCTGATCCGCAGTCATCTAGTGAATATCTTTGGAGGATTTCATTCCTAAGACATAACAACTGCAGAACTAGCTCTAGGAGAAATCATGTAAGTGTGGTCTGTGAGGAAATGCAAGACATCATGCAAGACATCATGCAAGACAAGAAGATCATGAAAGCTACCTCAAGATATAACCTTAACCAACAGTAGAGGAGGAAAGATGTGTGAATCTTATGATGTTCATTTTGAATATAAGGAATACAGAAAACACAAAATTTTATTTTTTCTGATCCACTAATGCAAGAAGATATTTTCCAAGGCACTTGAAAGAATATGCTACAACCAGACAGAAAAAAAGAGCAGAGACAGACTACTTAAAATGAAGGAATTTTGCTTCTTATTTTCTTTCATTTCTCTGTTTATTTCTGTGTTAGACTTTCATTTACTTGAAGTATATTGGCAGATGGTTAAAATACCAAGAGGAAGGAAGCAGAGATTTTTTGAGATCAAGATCTTCAGGTAGTGTTAGTTATACTTGTGATTTTTGTTTTGTTTCAAAAGGAATAGTTAGAACCGGCATTGTAACCATGTTTCAGTAACCTTTACCAGCCTTTACCAGAATAGAGAAAAATATTAAAGTGTTCAAAATCAAATACTAGAGCTTCTGCAGCCTAAGCAGTTGTCTAAGATAAGTGACAGTGCATGAAATAGGGTTGCCAAAAGAATCATCCGTCTGTTTTCTCTTAGGATAAAAAAATTGCGGGGTAGATCTGTGGATAGATAGTGTAGTGTCAAATGTTTTCCAGCAAACCTAACAGTGACAACAGCTGATGACACTACTGTCTTCCTTAAAAAAAAACAGGACGCCTTGTATTTATTGTTAAGAGAAAAGTGAACGCTCTGGAACAAATTCCAGCTTCCTATTAGAATTGGCCATTGGAAAAAAACCCAAAATAATTTAGCTTTGCTGCACCTCCCTAACTCCTCCACCCTGTTGAAGTCTCTCTGAACAATTAACACTGCCATTCAGAGTACTGACATTTCCCCCTCAATTTGACAATATCCACAGACTTGCTTAGATCTAATCACCCAAGTCTTTAATAAATATCCCCTGTGTTCCCCTCATCCATTGAGTTGGTCATTTTATCATGGAAAGCTATCAGGCTGGGCAGTCATAATTTGCCCTTGGCAAACCAACACCAGCTGTTCCAAGTCACACCTTTGTACCTCAGGTGTCTGGAAATGGCTACAAGAAACTTTTGAACTTCTATACTCAGGTACAAAGAAAACCTGGTTAGCGTCTAGTTTCCCCAATCCTCCTGCTTGAGCAGTGCAACATTGGTATTTTCCCACCCACCAGGAACTTCCCAGGTCCTGGTACATTCTCATCTATTTTATCACTAAGATAAGGAAATCAGATGGCAGACATTATCATTGAATAAATGATGCAAAAGAAGTATCAAGCTTTTTCTCCTCCTTTAACATTAAATTCACTTCTCCATTGAGTAATGGCCTCAGATTTTTCCTCAGCCTTTCTTCTCATTGTTGTGGAGTTGCTCACAGAAAGCATTGCTTTTTGGGGGACATGATAGTCCCCTCTACTCCGCAGTGGTGCAGCCTCACTTTCAGTCCTGTGTGCAGTTTTGGGTGCCACAATATAAGGTATAAAGAGCATCTAAAAAATGGCCAGAAAGATGGTGAAAGGGTTCTAGGGGAAGCCATATGAGGAATGGCTGAGGTAATTATGCTTGTTCAGCCTGGAGGACAGTTTGAAGGGAGACTTCATCGCAGTCTACACCTTCTGCACGAGAGGGAGCAAAGGGGCAGGCACCAATCTTTTCTCTCTTGTGACTAGTGACAGGATATGAGTGAACGGTATGAACCTGTCAGGGAAGTGTCAGGGAAGGTTTAGGTTGGATAGAAGAGAAGGTTCTTCACCCAGAAGGTGATTTGGCAATGCACCAGACTCCCATGGGAAGTGGTCACCAGCCTAACAGAGTTCAAAGGAGCATTTGGATAATATTCTCAGACACATGGTGTGAGTCTGGTGTGCTTCTGTGCAGAACCAGGAACTGGACTTAAATAATCCTTGTAGGTCCCTTTCAATTCAGCACATTCTATGATTTTATCATTTCCCTCAATGTCTGTGCTTTGACTTCCCTAATTTCACCTTTGCATTATGAATAGTATGCCAAATATTGTGTCTGCACATTATTGTGACATCTACATGCTTGTAAAGAAAAATGGTCTCTTATTTGGAAGCATCATTTAAACATACTAACAATGCTCAAACACTGAAAAATGCTGCATGCAAACAGAGAAATTGGCAGTTTTGTTCTGTGTACATCATCTAATGATATGAGCAATTATATTTTGTTTACATACCCAGGTGTTGACTTACAGTGTGCTAGAATGAATGTGTGGCTAGAATATGTTGTAATTTGCAATATTGCAAAAGGATAGGGAAGTTGGAGTTTTGAAAAGACTTCTGATAATACCTGTTTTCATAACCCAGCATTTCTTTCCAAATCACTAATCAAAATGCAAATAAAGCTCTATTTGATTTCTACTGCATAGAGTGTATTTAAAGTTACTGCATTGTTCTATGACACTTTGTTGAAAGAGACAACCAAGATATCTTAGGTACAACCATGCAACAACACATGTCTTAGGAACATTAGGGAATACAAAGTAGTATCAGACAGGTTGACATCAGCTAGATCAGCAACAGCAGCAACCACCTGGTAACATATTTTCTTGTTTCTCAGAAATGGTACAAAAATATTTTTTAAGCCATATGTTACATTAGTTCTGTCTGGGCAAGTTCAGTAAGCTTTGATGCAGGTAAAAATGTGTTTCTGTGATGAAATAATGATCAGGTATGATCACAAAAGAGGTCTCATTCAAGGGGCTGTGATATGGCTTTTGACTACAGAAAACATTACTGTTTTTAGAGCTGTCCACCATCAAAAACATTCTCAGAGGATATCTTCAGGACTGCTGGCAGTGCTGGAGACAGAAGGACTTTGGTTAATGTAGCCAGTGTGAGTGTCTCACTTATTAACAGATGAAGTGACAAAATGTCCCAAATGTTATCCATCTGCTACTCCTTTCCAACCTGTTCTAAAACAAAGAATGTACATTTGGAATTAAAACTCACTTCTTCCCCAGGGCTTTCATTTATTGACAGAAAACAAAGCAAAATTACAAAAAAAAAAAAAAAAAAAAAAAAAAAAAAAAAAAGGAAACAAAAAAAAAAGCTTTAAACATCAGTTTACTCAAACCCAGCCCAGGGTATTGCTCCAAGTCAGAGTTTTTCAGCAATCCAGATTTGATCTAAACAATGACAGTAATTTTCTTCCCCCACATGCAGCCTCTTTAATAACTATTTATCTAGTAAGATACTACTTGTCTGAAAATCCCAGAAACCTCTGCAAGAACTATGAGGAAAAGAGGAGTCTTTTGAGATTATGAAGCCACTCTGTGGACCCAGGCAGGACATGAAACATTCCCAGCAGAGGTTTGCATCATCTTTTCCGAGAGAGACTAATGACAACCTTGCTAAGAAAATAGATAATTTTTTTCTGTCAAACTTTCCTATTTTTTTACAATGTACACCTAACTCTTCATCCAGTAATGAATGGATGTGGAAAATATGAGATTTCCCGCTCTTTTATTCAGTGTATTTAGAAATTAGTCTGCTTCAAGTAAAAAGAATATACTATTGCATTCTCTTCTGTGATAATAAAGTGTTTGAAAGGCACAAAATATTCAGCTTTGTATCAGATGAAAATTCTGCTGTTCCTATCCTGAGGAAAAAAATTTTGGTTTAGCCTCTGCATGCACGTACATGAGGAAAAGGCTGTGCGTGTCATGCTTTGTAATTTCTTTCATTTCTCTTTACTAATACGATATGTATTGAGCTTTTCATCTAGAAGCAGTCAATCTTGTATGAACTAACAGGAGAAAAGCTTATTTTAATTTCTGATTTGTTCCTGATTTCTGGGGACATGAGACACTGCCACAACAGAGGAGTTCCATGGTCAGATTTGTAACATTTGCTTTTCCTGTTAAATTTCCTATCTATATGCCTACCCCAATACAAGTTATCAAAATAAGTATTAAATCTTAATTGTCATAAGAGGACACTAGACTTGGCCTTACAGTTTCACCTGTAAAGTGAGTACACCAAATAATTAAATGATACAGACATGCCTTATTGGGCTTTTTTTGTGATGACAGAATTGTTGAGACTGAGAAAAAGACAAACTACAAAAAACTGACATGATATTCAGAACCACATCCTTTCATGTGCTTTCCTATCTCAGGAAAACATCAAAACACAGCTTGAAGTAAGGTTTTTTTACGGCAATGAAGATTCCTTCAGCAAGATATAGTTGCTAGCATACAGCTAACTTTTCTTCATACAGCTAACAATTCTATAGTTTGAAGTTTTCAGAAGCCCTTTAAGTCTGGGGATAGACCAAAAATTGTTGAGTAAGGCAGAATAGGGCACTTTTTACGCTAAGATGAATTAATTATACATGTCATGTGTGGAAAAAGAAGTCAGATGACCAAGTACACACCAGGGCAGAGCTCTGTAGAGAGGAGGTCCAACATACAGCCTAAAAGGGGATTAGTACAGTCTGCAGTGATCAAGAAAAGTAAACTAGAAGTGAAAACTGTTTTACAGATCACATGACCATTGTTAAAATTTTAAAGAAGAACATCGTTCTTGAAAAATAGGATCGATCCCCTCTCATGATGAGGCATACTTATCCTGGTATGTGGTGCTGTCCTTGGAGGAGACTCAAAGCTCTGTAAGGTCACACACTCAAACTCATATTACAGGTGCAATACTTGGATCTGCAGTGCATCCTTTCACTAAGAATAACCACAGTGCTGGCAGAGCTTGTTTCATCACATAGTATAGCATTTTCTGCCTCCACTTATTTCTATCTTTGTTTTGATGTTTCTCTGTTGCTCACAGTTTATAGAAGAACATTGAGTTGCAATTGCTATTGGACATAGTGTTGAGAGAAAAAGAGAAAGCAAGATTAACAGACTACAGATTTAAAATGCTAGATCCAGACGGCTACTAAAGCAGGTGGCATTTAGCTGGAGTCATTATGGCATTTAAGGGTTATTCTGATGCTTTCTAATATTTATTTCAGTTAGCCAAAATTAATTTCTCTAAAATAAAACTCTTGTCTTAATAAATGATCTCTAACATTAGTGCTTTATAAGGTACATTACAGGTAATTATTTGAAAACTACAGTTTCTCTAATCAATAGAGATTAAGAAGTTAGCAGAAATAATGCCCAAAAATTACTGAAAAAGAAATAAATCATGCTAGTACCTTAAATACTTCAAACAATGTATACTTTAGTGCTGAGCTATTTATCCACAGAAAAAGTGGTACCTAGAAATATTTGCCAATATTGCTCCTTGGAAATAGATAAACTCCTATTCTTTCTTCAGATCCAGACAATATGTGAATTGAACTTGATGTGCAAGAAATGTTGGCACCAAAATCATTGTAACTGTGGATTTATATCTCTAGCTTTCTCCCTTCTGCTGTTTCCAGAAGCTTGTTGTTGTTGTTGTTTCTTTCAAAGCTTCTATATTTCCTGGGGAAAGAGGTGGAAGGGGGAAGGAATGTGGTTGAGAAGCAGTAAATTTTAAAGAGTGAGGATTCTTCTTCAGTTTCAGGGTAGTCCTGAGCAACCAATCAGAACTTCAACTAAGCCACAACCAGCACTGACTACTAGATGTCTTGAAGAACTACTTAAACATTATTTCCATGATAAAAAGAGAGAAGCATTTAAGAAAACTACAAAATCTTGCAGATAATATTGGATTCCTTAATTTATGGTATATTATATAAATTATTAAAATTATTTTTATCCTCACTCTCTTATTAAATAAAAAATAAAGTAAAATGCTCTCACTATTTTTTATTTCTAACAACAAGTTCTTTGTTTCTCTTATAACAAAGATTAAAATAACCAGTGTTTCAGATAACATGCAGCTAATATGTCTTCATGTGGAAGTATTTTCCTGATACAAAACCAAATTGCAAATAAAATAAATATTCTGCTACAGGAAAAATCAAATCACAGAATCACAGAATGGGTCAGGTTGGAAGGGACCACAATGGGTGTTCTGATCCAACCTCCCTTCTCAAGGAGGGTCATCCCAGAGCACATGGCACCGAATTGTATCCAGATAGTTCTTGAATGTCCCAGTGAGGGAGACTCCACACTCTCTCTGTGCACAGTTACCGGCACAATGACGAAGTTCTTCCTCATGCTCAAGTGTGCATCAGTTTCTGCCTGTTGGCTCTTGTCCTATTTCTTGGTACCACCAAGCAGACCCTGGCTCCATCCTCTGACACCCTCCCTTCAGATACTGACAGACAAGGTCCCCTCTCATTTGTCTCTTTGAGGCTGAACAGGCCCAGCTCCCTCAGCCCTTCCTTATAAAAGAGATGTTCAGTCCCTTGATCAACTTCACAGCCCTCTGTAGGATTTGCTCCAGGATTTCTATTTCTCTGTTGTACGGAAGAGCCCAGAACTGGACACAGTACTCCAGGTGAAGGCTCCAGGAGACAGGGCTGAGTAGAGGGGAAGGATCACCTCCCTCAACTTGCTGGCAACAGTCTTCCTAATGAACTCCAGGATACCACTGGCCTTCTTGGCCACCAGGATACACTGCTGGCTCATGGAATGCTTGCTGTCCCCCAGGGCACTCAGGTCCTTCCCTGCAGAGCTGCTTCCCAGCAGATCAGCCCCAGCCTGTTGTGGTGCCCAGGGTGCCCAGGGTGCCCAGGGTGCCCTTATTCTTCCTCAAGTGGAGGACCCTGCCTTTGCCTTTGTTGAATTTCAGAAGGGTTCCTCTCTCCCCATGTTTCCTGTTGAGGACCATCTGCACAGCCCCCTGGGCCATCAGCCACTGCTCCCAGCCCTGCGTCATCAATGGACTTGCTGAGGAGGCATCTGCCCCTTCATTCAAGTTACTGATGAGTAAGTTAAACAATACTAGGCCCAGTATTGAACCTTAGGGATATGTCCAGTGACAGGCCTCCAGTGAGCCCCTGATTAAAGACCCCTGAGATCTCCCATTCAGCCACCTTGGCTCTCAATCCACCTCACTGTCCACCCATCTAACCCACACTTCCCGAGTTTGCCTATGAGGATGTTGTAAGAGAGTGTCAAAAGACTTGGTGAAGTTGAGGTAGACAATGTCCACTGCTCTCCCCTCATCTATTTAGTTACTTGTTTCATCATGGAAGGTTGTTCAAACATGATTTGTCTTTACTGATACCATCTGACTCCTGATCAGCTTCTTACTTTCCATGTGGTAGACATGGACACCAGAATGAGGCACTCACTCCATCACCTTTCCAGGGATTGAGGTGAGGCTGACTGGGCAGTACTTCCCTGGGTCCTCTCTGGTGCCCTTTTGGAAGGGTGACATTTCCAGTCCTCAGGTAGTTCTCCCAATCTTCATGACCTTTGAAAGATTGTCATGGGCAGCCTGTCTAGGATGTCCAACAGCTCTCTCAGCACTTGTGACTTCATAAGACCACATCAGGGCCTGTGGAATTGTGGATATCATGTTTTCCTGACTCTAACCCAAACCCTGTGACCAAGGGGAAGTTTTCCTTCCAAGATTCATTTACCCTGGTCTCCAGGGTCAGAGATTCCTGGAGGCTGGTCTCATCAATGAAGAGTGATGCAAAGAAGGTGTTTGATAACTCTGCCTTCTCTACAGCTTGTTACCAGGGTCTCCTCTCCATTTGCTAATGGCCTCACATTATCCTTTGTTTTCCTTTTATTAGTTATTTATTCATCCAAGGAGGTTTCTTGTCCCCTTGGCCTAATTTCTTTCTTGTTGTCATGCATTGCTCTTGAACTTCGAGGAAGAAATCCTTGACTGTTGACCAAATCTCTTGGAGCCTTCTTCCCCGCTGGCCCTGTTCCTCTGGGATTCTTCCAAGAAGATACCCAAAGAGCCTAAAATTAGCTCACCTGAAGTCAATGGCTGTAATCTCATTCACTGCCTTGTTACCTCTTCATTTGATACTGAATTGCACAATCTCATGGTTGCTACAGCCAAGATTGCACCCAACCTTCACATTATCAACAAAACATTCTTTGTCTGTTAGTATGAGGTTGAGCAGCACACCATTCCATTTGGGATCTTCCATTATCTGTGACATGAAATGAAATTTCTACCTGGCAAAATTATCTGGGGACTGGTGTTTCAACTGATAGGCAATAATTCCATGGAGTCTTTCACTGGAATAAAACATGCTGAACAAATCAAATAAAGGAAGAGAATATTGCTCAGACAATCCTTTTACTAGTGAAAAGTGGTTCTTGATTATACCTTGGAACCTTTGCCTCAGTGAAGAGCAGATGATTTCTGTTTAGGAACAGTTTTTAGGAAACACAAACTCTGGTTTTGAATAAACTCAGGTTGATTATGCTCCTCTGAACAGGAAGTATGCATCTGAGCAGCATCAACTCTTAAAAAAGTAAACAAATACTGCTCAATTTTATGGTACCAGCACTGCATACCAGAGTGCAGCCTGCTGTCTAACCTTAAGACAGGGGGTCATACTTCTTTTTGTGCATTGTCTCCTGAGATGTGAATGCACTGTAACTCTTCATCTGTTTATTGGAATTACAAAGATACACACTGCAAACTGCAGGCCATAAGCAAGCCAAATTACAGGGCACATTGGTTCAAGCACCATATCTTGTGAAACTACCTATGGATGTGACTAGCTGATATAAATATGAATAAACTGAACTTCCTGATCTTGGAAATCTACTCCCTCAAGCCAAGTTCTGTTTGCAATCACCCAACTTTTGACATTGACTATAAGCCTAACAACAGCTTTGTAATGCCAGTGAACTTACAAAGTATTTTTTAGATTTAGTGATGCCAAATCTGGATGTTCTTAGCCAGTCACCATGGCTCAAGCTCTCTCAGTGTAGCAGAAAAGATAAGAGAAACTTAGCTGAGTAGGAAATGCATGAAGGATATTCACACACTTAAATCTAGTAACAGCACACTATAAGAATCTGCAATATTGTCAGAAAACTTCATAAAAATGAAGTTTGACATGAGATAGGTTTCTTTTGTCATAGGCTTATAGAATCCATATATATCTATGAATAGTGAGTAGAAAAAATTCTGCATGTTCTATCTGCCTGTCGCATTACTCTGTAAAAGCTCTTCAGTGACATTCAAAGATGTAATTACTGCATTGCTGTCAAGGTCAGCGAAACCTGAGGTAATGGTTACGTAAGTGGCAATCATTTAATATAATGTGGCCTACAGGGTTATGAAGAATGGTCATTCAGGGGTGTTTCTGAGATTTCACATATGTTGGAGATTTTATTTATCTCCTCTCAGCTAACTTTTTTCTGACTAATTCCAGTGTTTTCCCATGATGATAACTATGCTTTTTCATAGTGCTTAATAATGGTCCTATTGTGTGCCTGCTCTTACTGTGCTCCACTACCTTGATTCATCCTGCTCTTTGCTCCCTAACACAGGAAAAGGAAGATAGGAGAGAGGAGTGTTTTTCCTTTAACAGGCTCAATATGCACTGCTGCACTCTAATCATGGAGTGAGAAGGCTGCTTAAAATGACCCATCACTTCCTTCATCTTCTGAGCAATAAGAACCTACATCATGGTGAAAACAAAGAGTGAAACAGAATCAGTGAGGCCAGCAGTGAAAAGAAGAGGGAATTGTGGGGCTTGCACAGTTTCAATTTTCCAGAAAAGCCAAAAACAAAGTAGACATTTGCTTTGCAGACTGTTGAGTTGAGGATACCAGATCAAAATTAAGAGATGGCTGCATCATTCCATGTGTCAAAAAAATCTTAAGCTTTGAAGAAATAAAAATAGCTAAAGCCAAGTATGTTTCAAAGGAAATAAAGGTTTCATTCTTTGGGAGCATCTACCAAAACAAACAAATGAAATGTGCAATCAAAACAAGATATCCACATTTAATTTTTCCAGTTTCTCTCTGAAACTAACTGAAGACCAAAAGTATAGCAAACGTATTGGTAACCTTAGCGTGTTAACGATGCTTCTTACTAGGTTATGGAGACTGATAAAACTGAGGTGCTCAAAAGAGTATTTTGAGTCTGGCCCATGTATTCCTGCTAATACAAAGGGGAATTGAGTCAATAGCATGCTTAAGTGTCTTGCATTTTAAACACTGCTGTATTATTAAAAAATAAAAAAAAGACAAACTGGCATAAAACTGAATTTTTCATTCAATTGAGCATAGCCACACTTGGTCTGAGGCATATATTGAGCAATACTAAAACACAAAAGACAAAAAAAAATTTGAAAAAATAAACAAACTGATGTGGTGGCAAAGTCCCCTTTCCAGAATAAATTGCTTACATATTTGATTCTAAGGAGATAGAATAAACGTAAACCTTTGGTTACTTTTAAGGGTTTCATGCTCAGTTCTTACCTAACTTCATTTACACTGTCAGCTGGATACAAAGATGATTTAATCCAGTGAAATTAGCAATATCAAAGCTTGTTCCATTCTGCTTCACACAAAGGTGAGGTCCAGTAACACTTCATGTTTGCTGGCATTATAGGTTTACCTGTTTTAACTCAGCTGTATTTTCAGTGCCTGAAATGTTGGTTCAGTGCATGGAGACCAGGGTGAAAATGAGGTATTGCTGTGATTGCATGTCTCAGGTCTGTGCCCTGAGTCTCATGTTATCATTAAGCTATTATACTGCTGGTGCTGAGTGGGGAAAGTAGAAATAACTCACGCTGATTTTTGTTGAATGGCATTTCAGAAACATAAAAAAATATCTGACAGATTTGGCTACAGTCCAGAGCTTCCTCTCTGGATGTGGTTTCTGCATGCTGTTGGGTATCTCTAGGCAAATAAAATAAGGAGTAGCAGCATATAGAACCTGACAGACAAAGCTTTGTTGAACAATTTAATATCCTTATCATTGACACTTAAGAACAGAAGGCAGAGGGTTGCTGGTATAATTTTAGTGGGTAAAATTATTGCTGGTGTTTTACTTTTAGTAGAGAGAAACAGGAAACTGTGATGTCTAGTGCACAGCTTGATCAAAACAAGTGCTGGGAAAGATGATACTTCTTCCTAACTTTGTGTTAGTGAGATAGGCAATGACTTCACTGCAGCAAGTTGCAAATGATGTATGAAATGAGAAACCTGGCCCATGGCAGAGAGGAAAATATATAGTTAGCATTGTTCAATGGCTGTGGCACTGTGTGTTGTTTGCTACAACATTAAATTGATAAGACTGATCAGAAGCACACAGAATTATAAAGAACCAAATAAAACATGTAAATAAAAGAAGTAATTTTACTTTTTAAAATTTCTGGCTTTTCCTGCTTTCTCATGAAGTAATTGTCATTCTGAGGTAGTTCATGTTACATCGGCTTACAATATTCTACTGTCTACGCTAAAGTGAAATCTATTTGGATAGTACTGGTTTTCTCTTAAAATGAGTAACAGCAATATTCCAATCCTTGTAAGAACAAGGAACATATATTACTTTAAAAATTTATCTGAAATTGCAATTCAACTATTAAGATAATCTAAATGTCTTGAAGAAGTAGACAGTGGAATTACTAAAGTCTTAGTTGGAAGACAACACCAAATTGTGTGTTGCTCTGCTGGAGGACACGACGGCCCCAGGCAGTGCCACAGGCTGGGGCAGAGGGGCTGCAAAGCTGCCCACAGGAAAAGGAGCTGGGGGTGCTGGTGACAGTGACTGAACATGAGCCAGGAGTGCCCAGGTGGCCAAGAAGGCCAATGGCATCCTGGCCTGGATCAGCACGAACAGGGCAGCAATTGTCCCCCTGTACTCAGCACTGGTGAGGCCACACCTCAAATCCTGTGTTCAGTTTTGGGCCCTCACTACAAGAAAGACATGAAAGAGCTGGAGTGTGTCCAGAGAAGGGTAAAGGAGCTGGGAGCTGATGAAGTGTCTGCAGCACTGGCGTCCTATAAGGATCATGCAAGGGACTCACAGTTTCTTTCAACTGGAGGAAAGGAGGCTGAGTGTGGATCTTATCACTCTCTACAGTTTCCAGGAAGGAAGCTGAACCTAGTGGGGATCAGATTCTTGTCCCAAGTAAAAAGTGAGATGAAGAAAGACAGTGGTAAAACATATTTCTTTATGGAAAGTGAAGACAAGCATTGGGGACAGGCTGGTTAGGGCAGCGGTGGAGTTATCATCCCTGGAGGTATTTAAAAGATGGGTAGATAATACGCTTAGGGACATATGTTTAGTGGTGTACTTGGCAGTGTCAATCTTAAGTATCTTTTCAAAATTAAACATATTATTTTATGATAGCAACACAAGCATGTACTATGTAAAGTTGGGGTTTTTTTCTGTTTAAACCTCTTAATTATGAAGCATTTAAAATATTTAATGCAATATTTTTTGTCATTAGGCACCTCAGATTTAAAGATGTGCTAATAAACAGCATTACTTTGTTAAACAAAATCTAACGTACATAATAATGAACTTTATAGGGTACACCTTAACTGCACTATTCCAGAGAATTGTCTAAACTGAATTTGCTGGGAAGAAAGCTCCAAAATGTCCCAGAGCTAGCTGTCAAATTGTTCCAATAAAGCAAGAGACAAAGAAGATAATCAAGGCTAGCGCTGAAGACTAATCAAGCCTCTCAAAGCAACTGTTTTTTTTTAAATAAACCCATAAAACTCATACAAGCAGCAGATGATGGACTTCTTTAACTGCCTCTTGATGTGCATTCTGTCCACATTTGTACGTTACTTGAGCCAAAAACCTTTTTTACATAGAAGAGTAGAAATTTCATATGTGGTTTCAATATGTGAGGTAGTGCTTCAAGTAACTGCAAATATTCTGGGTTTAGAAAAAAAAAAGAAAAAAAAAGAAAAACCAAACCAACCAAACAAACAAACAAACAAAAAACCCACCGAGCTGGTAATTGGAGGACTTTTTACCAGAAAAACTTAAAGAGATGAAGACAAGTCTAGTGAAAGTGCAAACGCTAAGATGTTTAAATAAGGTACATTAAACCTCTGTTTGATACTTTCACTTGTCCGTGGAAAAGTATCGAAATAGAGCTCTCCAAAACTCCTTTACTTCTAAATGAGAATATTTGCACAGGACCTCATATATCATAATTATCCACATTTACCCTCAAAATTTTTGCTTTACTTTTCCAAGAGTGCCCAAGTAGAGAGGATTTGAAGACACTTATGTTATGGTCATGGCATGTAGCTATTAGTAAATATAGGTTTGCGTAACTTTTAAATTATCAGCTCTGGTTTTGACCGGCAGACGGATTTGTTTACATCATTGAATGTCTTTCAAAGACCTTGAACTCTTTCTAATGACCTAAGTTAAAAATTTGGGAAGGAAGGAAGGCAGGAAGGAAGGCAGGAAGGCAGGCAGGAAGGAAGGAGTGTGAATGGAGAAGTATTTATAGGGGTCTTATTCTCCAGAACACCTGTGAACGTATTTTAATGAGACATACCTTGAAATATGACTACAGAACTCCAACACCTTCCATTTTCAGTACCCAGATTTACCTTCCACCCCTCTTCAATTCTCATTTTCCCATTTCCATTACATTGAATTCTCCAAATGCAGTCAATTTTTACCTATTGAAAATTTACCTGAAGACATGTCATGTTAAATTTATTCTTTTTTGAGCTTGAAAAGATTAACTGAAAATTTAAAGCCTATTCTTACAGGTTATTTACCTAATTGTAACTGAAAACCTAAAAACCATTGAGAATAATTATAGACAAAATGAAAAGAATGGTATTTTTAAAAAATAGCCATAAAAAGAAATTTAAGTCTAAAATTAATTATAGTATATTACAACTATTGTTGTTGGTGGTATATTTTGTTAGTATTTATTAGTATTTTTTATATATCCAATGGTTAAGAGAGAAAGAAGGCAAGTTCAAATTCTTCCAGTGTCTTTTTACTACCTTTTCACTTCAGCTCCATACTGAAAATCAAGACTGGTCCTGTCACTCCCATTTCCAAACCTTATCAGAAAATTCGTATCAGAACAGCTGATCTATGTTTTAGATTAATCTTGAGGAAAAAGTAGCACATATTATCAAAGAAATTTGTTTACCACTGAATATCACAAAATGATCACTACACTGTCATTTACTAGAGTTAAGGTATTTTTTAAAATAATTACTCATCATTTTCTGAAGGTGCATTTGTTGATAAGTAAAACATTTATTTTCTATATTTGTCTTTTTTCTTTACACTTTCTGAGGGACTAAAACACAGGAGGCAAAAAGTATTTCCTCAAGTCAGTGACTGTCATTCCATGGTAAAAACACAGACAATTCACTTTATTAATAAGGCCTTAGCAGCTCACCACCATTTGTTTCCCAGTATTTCTGTGGTAGGAATCTCCTTGAGTGACTTATTTACTAACTTATTTGTTCCTTATATTGCAATATTCTCTTCCTCTGAAGATTACTGTTAGAAACCATAAATACTCAGTAACAAAAAAACCCACTAAAAATATTTACCTAATATTTATCTAATATTTTTCTGTCATGTTCCATCTCCTTCCTTTGTCTCAAGTACTGTGGAATCCATAGTTCACTGAGTAAATAACTCTTAGCAGAGTTTGGTAGTATTATTCTGTTGATAGCAAACTTCTTTCTGGAAGCCTCAGGTCTTCATTTGAGTAGTAAAACAAGCACTGATTTCTTAAAGTATGTTTGGAACAATGAAACTTCTTTTAGGGGAAAGATTTTGTTTTCAGGTAATTTTAAAATAATTTTAAAATGTTTCTAATTCTACTTGATTCCTAAGTACAAGTACATTCTTAAACATTTATGAAATCCTTTAGTAATAGTAGCAGTAGTAGTAATAATAGTAGTAGTAGTAGTAGTAGTAATAATAATAATAATGATAATAAGGATAATAATTGTAATAATTAAAATAATGATAATGAGCCTTTCGGCCATTAGTTCCTCATGTCCTGAACTATTCATAAAAAACTTTCATAAGCCATTTATTTTTCTTTAATTTAAAAAAACTTCTTGGAAATATTATACAAAAAAACTTGAAATCTGAAGTTCCTGTTTTCCCTATTTAAGTCAAATTAAGTCTACCCTTGCAAGTGTTGTTTCTTCTAATCAGTCTTAAGCATCTTAAGCGTTTTCAAAAGGTAAAGAAAACCTGGTTCTCTCCACTAAACCACAGACTGCCAGTGTTCCAGTGGGACACCTAGCATCTGTATCTAGGAAACCATTATGATAGCTCTAAATGAATTAAATTATATTAAGAAAACAAATTTTATACATTATAACAGTTTCTAACATAAAAGTTTCGTTTGGGATTCTCTGAGACTTCTGTAACTCACCACAGGGCTTGGAGAAGAACACGGATTACGGTAGAGGAATGTTAGAAATAATGCGCACAGAATAGAAACAAAACCAATGATGAACTACCATATGTGCAATGTAAATAGACAAGAAACTTTTAACACAGTATGTACAAAATCCACAAGAATGTGGAAAGCTTGTTTTATTGTCAGGAATTAAAGAGCTGAATCTGTGCAGCTTAAGCAGGGGAATTAAGAATTGGTTTCCCTTTAGTCGGTATGTATGTAAGTGAAAATTTTTGTTATTGTCAATTTTCAAATACCACAGTCTCAAAGCCATCAGAAAATTTAGTTGAGAAATAGCAGGCCCATTTTAATGAGCAAGGCTAATGAGACACTAAAATGATTTCTGTAAGAATACTGCGGATTCCCCATAGTGCAAATTTTTAAATAAATAGTAGATGCTTTTCACAGAGGTGTGTTTTTGCAGTGCAAAACACACAGCAATGGTTTGAGAATGGACTGGGGGAGAGAAATTGCATCCTGTTACATAGTTACAAAGAACAAATTATGAAAATTTCCTTTTTCTGATGTTCCTGAATTGATCGATAAATTGGTTGTTCATATGCAATATGAGTCAGTAATTGTCCGGATATTTTAAAGAAGTGCCATCTTTAACTCTGTAAGCCTTTTAAAGTACGCATCTGAAATTTGATTTAGCCATTCTATTTTACTGTATCTTGGACATGTTAAACTGTAACAATGGAATTTTCAGGCATGCACACACAGAAAGTGGAGGGGTTTCTTTTACTACTATTTGTGCTAAGATTTAAGTTCTCTGCTCAAAATAGATACTTTTTACATTGGAATTTTCCCACTTTTTGCTTTTCGTCATTTTTTCCTTCTTTCTACTTTGTTTACTTAATTTATTTTTGAGGAAAAAATTCTACCTTGGTTAGATATGCTAACAAGCATGCACCTACGTAAACTAAATTCCAGTATTTACAATAGTGCCTTCATCTGTTAGAACAAAAACCTCGCCTTGGAACTGTTCAGGCTTAGCTGGGATTGATGAACTCTGCAAACATAGAGCAATTTCCACTTGCCTAGGTCATGCCTTACCTGCTAATTTCACCTTAAGCATGGCAAGACCATCTTCACTGAAAATCATGTGCAACTTCAAGGAAATACTATCTGTACCATGGTTTTCCTGAAAAAGGTTTGTTATTATGTCCTGGTCTGTGGCAGAGTCTTACACCTCTGGCCCTTTCTTCATATCTGCTCCTACTTTATATTTTAACTCTATTATTTGTTATTTGTAAATAAGATAAACTCTTGTTTACTGGCTGGGAGATTTTAAATTTAAACTCAATGAAGGCAGTTTTTGAATCTATTTGTCAATCTTGGTGACTCTTACATATAAACAGTCTGGTATCTATAAAGAGGGACTGGTAGTCTACAGTCAACAGAACAATGTGCCACAAACCTCTTCAAGTTCCAGTTTTTCAGAATTCTTCTTTTAAATTAAACCAGAAAGAAGTACATACATCCCTTTTCTAATTGGCTCATAACACCTCCAGGAAGTCAGAACACCTCCAGGAAGCTGATCATTATGAGCTGGTTCTAGCATTACTGGGTTAAAACCCCTGATTTATATACCACAGCAGTTCTCCATTCTCATATAGCCTTTTTGTTAAATCCCTCTTCCTTCAATACAAGGAAGACATTCATAACTGTGAAGTCCAGTTATTAAATTCTGAGGCACAGTGTGATATCTCATTAGTCAGTGATGGGACCGTTTTAAACTCAGCAAGCATCTTAGATGCCTGTTAAACTTTGAAACTACCACTTTTCATCATCTTCTCAAAAACAGACTTCAAGGAACCATAAGCTTGCTGATGTTTACACACTGTAATTATTTACAATGCATTTTATTAAATATTTGCCTGATTTGCCTCTTTAAAGGAAAATGTATGTATTTTAGAAAATCCATGTCTAAAATAGGATCCATGTACTTTAAATAGCTGTTCATTTTAATCTAGTAAATAACATTTGAACAAGAAATTAATTGAGAATCATCAAAATTCTCAACACAACAACAGTTCAGACAGGATGACAGAAATAAGAAACAACCAAAAGATAATCAGTAGAAAAGAAAATAAAAGCTTGGTTCACATTTTCAGTCACCACAGAAGACTTTATGGGAACTATGTAAGAGTAAACTACAGGGGGCAGCAAATATTAACCAGATATCATGTGAAAGCCAATATACAGAAGCAAGACTCCCCCAGTAGTCCTCTTAGGGCACTTTGGTACAATATGTCTCATAGATTATGGAAATTATTTTTCAAGACTTGTTACTAAATTACTGATTATATTTAGAAACTAATCAAATTACTTTAATATGATTTCGGCACATCTTCAGGTAATGAAACAGCACAGGTCAGTACATTGTTTTCAAAGCACTTTTTTGCCTGTAACATCTGGGCACTCTCAATTGTTTCCATTCTTCTGTTAAGAAATGTTATAATTTTTTTTCCTTTTTTTAATACTTTTCCATCTACAAAAATTTAAATAACCTGCTATGTTTTGCCAGAGCATACATTTATATAGTTAAACAAGGAGTAGAGTCCAGACTATCTCTTACCTTCACAATTTACTTGACTTCTTTAAATATTCTTTTCCACAGAGACTTGTTTACCTGACATGGGTTATAAACTTAGTATGAGTTTCCTGATTCAATATATATAAGACTGAAAATCAGACTATGGTGTCTGAAATGCAAGAGAACTCAGGAAGAGAGAGATAAGTAATTTTGATACATTTTAGCTCTACCCTTGTGCTCTTAGGGATCCTTATAAATATGAAAACACATGGCAAATTGCCGTTAGGGTTGGGTTTTATTTTTTGGTTTGGTTTGGTTTGGTTTGGTTTGGTTTGGTTTGGTTTGGTT
>JAHLSL010013217.1:177118-194094 GCA_025920805.1 Petroica traversi
GTTTGGTTTGGTTTGGTTTGGTTTGGTTTGGTTTGGTTTGGTTTGGTGTAATTGATTTCCGTTGGTTTGGGTTTTGTGACAATTCTTGTATTCAGAAAATTCCTTCTTCAACAGAAAAAAATAGCAAAACGTAGTGGCTAAATTTGTTAAAGTTGTAATATTGTGCTTCTGGACATCTGCCTCATGGTTACGGATATGCTTCCTTTTTTATCTTTTTTTGTAGAACAGATTTCCTAAATGCTGGAGTAGCCTACGCATTTGCGTTGTATATGCCACAATATTAGGGGATCCTATTACTATTCTTAATAGTCCTAATACCTTACTTTGGATAATTTTTATGATTTTTTGAATAATTTTTAATTTAATCTGATCTTTTAAATTATGTGCACCTGTCAAACTATACTTTTTGTCTTCTGTTCCCCTCATGAAATTATTTTTGTATCTAAAGAAAGCAATGATAATCACTGCTTACAGACATGCTATAATAGAGAGAGACCTAAAAATATTCCAAGACATGCATCTTATCTTGCATTTCTCATAAACACAAGCAGTCACATCACAAACACTTTTGCAGATTGAAAATATTGCAAACAACAGCTGCATGTAACTCATCCATTAACTACATAGTCATCAACTTAAATGCAAATCAATACACATATTTCCAGAGTTGTTCAGAGATTTAAAAGAAAAATTAATCATCTTCTACAGATAATGATTTATGATGGAATTCTGATGAGATTGTATATCACATATACATATCCACATACATATGTTAGATGTAAACATATATAAATAATAAAAAAAATTACACACATTCATACATAGAAAAATTATGGAACTGACTGGGATGTTCTTAACATTTAACCTCTTCTTGAGCACTACTGGAATTGTATCTCTGGTACATAGCAGTCTATCAGTAAGAAAGTGATAGAAAATCAGAGTGTCAGAGATTATCTGTCCTTGGACAAAGATACTATCAAAGGACAACTTGGAAGAATAAGAAAATATTCTCTTGCTGGCCCAAGCTCATCAAGGTTTCATGACAAGGAGAAAATTTCCTCGTACTAGGAAGAAAAACTGTACCACTTGGAAAAATAAACAGAGCCACGTGATACTTGAACAGATCTGACAAACGGCAATATGCTTTTATTTAGGATATCCAACTTTTCTGTATTTTAACTCACAGTTCTCCACCTCAATATTTTTATTCTGTTTTCAAGCTTAAATTTGCCTTGGCTATGTGTCATGAGTTTACAGAACGCAGATGACAAATCAGGCATGACCTTTCACTTTGGAAATTAACTTTACTGGTATTTGCACAGGTGGAAGTATCACTATATCGGTCCCCATAGATTATGAGCATAATTTTCTTTAATGAAATGCTAAGTTTTTCTTGCAAGAAAATCACACAAATCACAGGACGCTTTTTAAAGTGTATCTTGTTAATACAATTTTCTTTCTCTTGTAATGATTTGATGGGGGAGAGGGCTTGTTTGGTTGGTTGGTTTGGTTTTGGATTTTCATATTTTTTTTAGTCTGAGTTAGCCTTTTCTCAAGTAGTGTATTGAAGAATGAATTTTCTGGGTCACATCCTAACAAGTCTGTAAGGCAGTAAGTCATACAATTCACAAGAAACATGTATGGGACTGTGCCCGAGTATTTTGTTAATGTATCTTTATTTATTCAAGATTATTTTAACACTACAAATACAAAAGATTCCCCCCCCCAAATTAATTTACTTCAGACTTTAGGAATTTGAAGGGGGGTTTATGAACAAGAAGACACTATACTTTTTAAAATGTTTTCTTAATGCTCCTAAAGCTCTAAAGCTTTTCACTGTTCTTGAATCTGAAGTTTTCAATATATTAACATGGCATAAATATAGGAAAGATTTGTTTCAGTAGATATATCAGTATATACAGCCAGCAGAAGTTAATGTAATAAAGAAATCCCCAATATACTAATTCTTCTTACAAAACCAGAATGTGTTCATTTTGAAATGACACGCCTTAGTAACTGGATTTTTTTCTTCTCTTGAAAATAAATAGCTAACATTTAATTATAAATAAAAGTAGTTGTTTGGTTTGGGTTTTGGTTTTTTTTTTTAATGTGCCTAGGTTTGGAGCAGATTAAACCCAGCTATACACCGCTGAAAGCTACAAGGAAAAGTCAGAGTCATAGCTTCCGTTGATAACTAAAATTGTGAGATATTGTGATCCCCTCTGGATATAGGAGACTTGAGAAAAGCGTCAGAAGCTTTTCATTTGCTTTACTGTACAAAAATCACAGAAAAGAAACCTTTCTGAACCCAAACCCACTCCAATTTATGGAGAACAGGTGGTAAACCATTCTGGTTTTAAGACTTTAAATTCTGAGTGCTCCTTTTGACTGTGGCTGGATTTATAGAGAAACATAAACCCTGAGACAGTGCAGCCTTGCTATGACTTCCAAGAGCAGAAAGACCTACTTACACCTAAGAAACATACTAAGAACTTTATTTATGACCATCGATAATTGCAATTTGGAAGACTTAAAATAGTCAAATTAAAATAAGCAACAACAAAACCAGAAACAAAAAAGGAAATTAATAAACCAAAATCAAAGCCAAACAAAATCTAGTGCAATAAACAGGTCACTTATTTAATGGAAAAGCAGTTAATGTCGCTCAAAATATGTGATAGAAAGTCATGCCTAAAAAGTAAACAAAAAATCGATACACTGAAATCTGATTCAAATTTCTCTTTGTAATTACAAATTTCCTAATATTGTGTAAGAAGAAAACTTAAAAAAACCCCAAACTTGCATCTTTTCTTGTGTATCTTAAGCATCTTGTCTATCTTTGGCAAATAGGTGGATTCAAACTGATTTTCCAAACATGAATAAACTGACCTCTAATGCCAACTTATAATTTGCATTTTACTATTTGAATGCTCTTTATATATACTTGCATTGCCTCTTCCTTAATTTTGTTCTTTAATGTTGTAAATATTTCTGATTTTTCAAATAGATATGTTCAAAAATTTTACTTCTGTCTCATCTTGAATACTGTGTTTTCTTGATGAGTTCTTCAAATGCCAACAATCTTTTAGTCTATGTTACCAATGCCTATCTGGATACACCTGCTTGAAACAAGCTTTTTTTAAGGTGCAGAACCTTTTTGCTTTCAAGTGCTCTGATTGTGCCATTGTGAGTTCATTGCTGTTGGTAGGATGAAGCTGACATATGCAAGAATAAAACTTGATTTTACCTTGTAGGGATGACTTTTAACTGTGAAAATTATAGAACTGGAATTCATCTCTCTACTGAAACAGTACTTATCTGTAACAAGCCTAACAACACAAAATTTGCAAGTTCCTGTCCAGAATCACAGGAACATAAACTCTCACTGAATTGCTTTAGAGAATAATTTTTCTGATTCTTCTTTCTTGAGCTGCCCAAGAAAGTAGATTCTGTCCTTGGAATTTCATATCAACCTCTTTTTTTTCTAATTGCATTCTGCCAATCTGCTGGTGTCACAGAAATCTGGATGTCCTTAAACTGATTTTTCTGGTCTTTGCTTGTTACTATTTATTTCTGCTTGAAAGATAATTCTTGATACTGATGACCCAATTAGCAGTGGCTACTGCTTTCCAGCAAAAATGGTTTTATATAGACAACTGTATGTGAATATCAAGGAATCTCCCTAAATAAAACCAAAATTGACAGTCATCCAATGGTATTTAAAAAAAACCAAAATTCAACATTAATGAATTGGTTAATCCAAACAAACTAGCATCTTCCACTCCCATAATTACATTTATGACTGGAAATCATAGTACTCATAGTACTCATAGTACTCATAGTACTTACTCTGATTAGGTCCTTTACAGAGACCTTCATTCCTTGAACAAACAGTAAATGACAACAAGAGAAAATTGTCATCCTTCAAAATGATCAACAGTAGATGTACACACATATTTGAACTTGTATTTCTCAGAGACTTTCTGGCAGGAGAAGAATAGAAATACTAAATAATTCTGCCTTCTCTTCAGGAATGTGTATGATTATGATTTGAGATTTTTTTTCTCTTTTCTCCAGCAATTACCAATACAGCAATACATCTTTTTCTTTTACTCCAATCTTTCCTTCATCCGTTTTCTTTGATTACACAGATAGAACCCAGATATTTCCAACTTTCTGCCCCAAATTCAACTCTATGCAGGCATTCACATGAAAATTTTCCATCATAAAATTACAGCTTCACAATTACAAGCAACTAAATAGCAACTAATATTGCCTATCTCTTGCCTACAATGAAGGACAAAAGCTAGTTAGTTACCTATTGAGGTATATAATTTTGAGATGCATGTGTCTTAATATACCTTTGGAAATAACAGAATTAGACAAAATAAAATTTATCGTACAAGAAGACCTGAACAAAGAATACCCATGTGACACTTGCACTAATTCCAACAGTGAACAAAGAATTAATGGCAGAGTTTAGACTTTGTCAGAGCAACTGTTATTGTCAGCTGTTTTTCTGGCCTTCATATCTCTTTTTTTTTTACCAGAAGGAATCAATGCTTTCTGCAAACACAAGGCATCACTTCATAATGAGTGTACCATATCATTACATCATAAGAGAGAAAATCCAGCTAATCGATGTCTACTGATCACCTTGGCAGAAGTAAAAACAAAATTGTGCAGTGAAAACTGACTGGAGAAATTCCTAATAAGTGTTTCATTTCTGAAGCATTTTGCACTAATAACTCTGAATAATCATAAATATTACCATTAGTTCTCAGCCAGATAGCCTAAAAGGGAGACTAAATTACAGATTATCTGGAATATGGATTTCTTACCACTTAATAAATTGTAGAGCTGTGAGGGCTGAAGACTTTCCTTTAATTAAAGGCACATTCTACATCCTTCCTCTACCCATGACATCTTGAATATACTTTGGAACACAAAAGCAAAAATAACTTCTGTTCTAGATTCTGAAAACACAGGAGATTTTAGTCAATGGTCTTCAAAGATGTTTGTTTGAACACACACTTAAAATTTTCCCTCCAATTAAAATCTTCAAATTTTGTTCATTGTTAACCATTGTGCCTGCTTTAGATATAGTTAAGATATCTATGAAAGTTAAGGCAAATAGTGCTACTCAGGTACTTTAGCTCACTCTAGATGATGTGCTTCTAAAAAGTCTGGTCAGTCTAGACAGAGGTCTGTGCTTAGTTCCAAAATTTATAGGGTAAGAACAACATTACTATATTTTTATGTCCGTAATATGATCCAACAAAATACATAGGATAATTTACAGTGGTCACAAAGCAATTTTCATACAGAATTAGGCTAATAGCTCTGTTTTTCCAAATTTTTTAGTGAACTACAAAAACAAAGAGTCCTGGACTACTTTGTTGGCTGGAGATTAGGAGTTTCTTAAGATATTCTAATGATCTATCTATAGCACAAATTAATTTACTTATGTTAATCTTGCTTGGATCTCTGAAACAGAGAAAATTTGCATTATTAATTTTTCTCCTGACTATGGTAATTACAAATAATTTTTATATATTTCCAGAAAACTTATTTACAGAAACATAGTTTTTAACTGGACTGTGTTAAGATGGTACTTATTTTGTTTTGATATTTACCTCTGGGAAAGAACAGCTATTTATCCATTTGCCATTGCTGTAATTTTATTTTCCAATCAATAAGCAGCACACAATGTACAAGTTATCTTTGCAAGTGAGTTTCCTCCATTTAAATAGATACCATTTATTAACTTAGAATGACAAACTAGTGAATGTTTCATGCCTATGTGCTCTGTCAATAGCAAATAATGAAATTTTTAACCAGGACAACTGACAAAGCTCCAATTTCTTGAGAAGACACTGCAGTTCTATTACCATCCTTGAACATTCAAAGGATGATGCAAAGGGAGATTAAAAAGTTAGGAATTGCAAATCCAAAACCAGGCCCCTATTTAAAGGTTTTCCTCTTCAAGAATGTAACCTTTTTTTTCACCTTTAAAAGCTCTGGGAATTTTCTGAATGTAGTCCCAGTTACGTTGGCTAGCCAGAACCCATGAATTGCTCAGAGCACTCAGATTTCCACTGTGGTTTTGTGGGGAGAGTTGAATCACACTGCTGTATCATAACTAGAAAAAAGCAATTTATATAGAGGAAAGGGGAGTGGATACTATGTAAGTTATGAGGAGATGGAAATTGCTAAGGTTTCTAGCAGTTAGCTCAGGGAATATCATCTTCTAGTGCTTCTTTAGATATCTTCCACTTGGTGACAGTATTTTGGATATCTTTGGAATAAATTTAATTCTTATACTCATAAAAACATACTTTTCATAGGCCTTTTAAAAACTTTCAGCAGACTAATCCAGCCTTCAGACGGAAATATAGCGACACTTCTTATGTCTCTGTTTCTGCAAATGCTTATCCAAATACATTACTTTAAATACAAGACTCTCCTCATTTAGTATAGTATGAATATAGGAGTATGCTCACAATTAAGCTGTGCATTGGCACCGACACCAGTCTTTGTCTATATAACCTATTTGTTACATATAGTATGATACATTTGGTATCATATATGATACCAAAAATGCAGGGAGAGGTACAAAAGTGCACGATCAGCTACACATTTACGTATTTCCACAGTCTATGCACAAGTGAGTAAAAAAAATTTCCATTTTGACTTCTCTGAACTCTTTACACTTCTGTTTTCTTCAGTTTTGAATACTAGAATGAAATGGTGTGCTAAGTACACAGGTTGTAATGTGCCATTCAAAACCTCACTGGGGAAGTACATTCTGATACCCACAAGACACAAGATACTTTCTTCTTGTGCCTCGTTTACTGAAGGACTAGAAACAGCTTTGCGTCCTATTGTTTTTTATGCATAGAACTACAACTAGCATCACTGCTCACAGTGCTGGGAAACTTTCCATGTCTTCAGGGACGGACAAGCTCAAAATAACACAGTGTGAAAGAGTAAATGCCATCTCTGGGAAGCCCTTCCTCCACATTGGTGGAAGCTTTCTCTCATTCAGATATTTTAAAAGTAAATTTCTTCTGGTTGGGAGAATATTGTCAGATTAATAACATAGGACAATCTGAATCATTAGGTAAAGTAAGCACAGAAATATTTAAGACGAACCAAATGCATGATTGAAGTAGAAATGTAGGCCATCCTCACATGATAGGACACTTTGTTTTGTGAAACATAGCTCATAAATATTTAGCAAGGTCGTACACAAGTTTAACAAGGGCAAGTGATGGATTCTGCACCTTGGATGGGGCTACCTTTGTTGAGTGAACAGACTGGGAAATGAGAGGCTGGAGAGCAGTACTGCAGAAAGTGACCTGGAGATCCTGGTCTGTGGCAAGCACAGTCTGAGTCATCAGACTCCTCCCTGGCAGCCAGGAGGGTCGCCCATGTCCTGGGATGCATCAGGCACAGCATCACCAGCCAGGCAAGAGAGGGGATTGTCCTGCTCTGCTCTGAGCTGGGGCTGCCTCACCTTGGGTGCTGGGGCAGTTTTGGGTGCCACAATATAAAAAGACTAATGTTAAACTATTTAAAGAAGGGCCACAAGAATGGTGAAGGATCTGAAGGGAAGCTGTATGAGGAGTGGCTAAAGTCACTTGAGTCTATACAGTCTGGAGGAGACTGAGGGGAGACCTCATTTAGGTCTTCAACATAGTGTTGGGAAGTGGAGAGGCAGTCACTGATCTCTTCACTCTTGTGACCAATGAAAGGATTCAAGGAAACAGCCTGAAGATTATTTAGGTCAGGTAATAGAGAAAGGTTTTTCAGCCAGAGGGTGGTTGAGCACTGGAACATGCTCCTCAGGAAAGTGGTCCCAGCACCAGAGTTCAAGCAGCATTTTGACAGTGCTCTCAGGCATATGAGTCTCTTGGGGATAGTGTTGTGCAGAACCAGGGGGTAGACTCAGTGATCCTGATGGATCCTTTAAAACTCAGCATATTCTATGATACTGTAATTCTGTGACTGGTTGGCTTACTCCATCATATGACTAGTAAGTGAAAACAATCTTTGACATTTCCTTTTTTGCTCAGAATTCTTCTTTTTGCTTTATTCTTCTTTGAAATGCAATGATCAGTTATTAACATATCTCAGTTGCTGCAGTTTGCTATATTCATGGGCTTCATATCACTTAGGCTTACTGGAGTAGGAGGAGGCATATCTTATTACCTTATGACCTTACCAATCTCTGCAACTACCTGAAAGGAGGTTGTAGCCAGGGGTCAGTTTCATCTCCCAGCAACAGGACAAGAGGACACAGACTTAAGCCATTTCAGGGCAGTTTTATGTTGGATATTCGGAAGAAGTTCTTCACACAGAGGTTGATTGGGCATTGGAATGGGCTGCCCAGGGAAGTGGTAGAGTCACTGTCCCTGGAGGTGTTTAAGGCTGGATGTAGCACTTGGTGCCATGGTTTTGTTTACAAGCTGGTGTTAGGTCGTAGGCTGGACTCAATGATTTCAAAGGTCTTTGAAATCCTGGTTGATCCTGGAATTTTGTCTCCTTCTGATGAAGGCATGACTTCTTTTTTTTTTCTTAGTAACAGCAAAATAAAGAGGCTAAAGCATTTGTAAGGCTTTGGAGAACAGCATCCTTATAGCACTGAATAAAGGACCAACTACAGTGGTGTTTATACACCTCGGTAACTAACACTGGGTTGATGAGCCAGTGGAAATATCTACAAATATTTTTCCTTTAATTTTTTTCCTTCATTAATGTTTTTCTAAATACAGTCTTGTTCTTTCTGTCTGTTGCTTGAGGATTTATCAAGTGAACTAATAATTCTTGCTGAACAAAAATATTGAAGTTGCAACTTTATTTTAACTAGAACGCTGATTTTCTTTCACTGACTTCCTCTTAGTAAAATCATACACAAAATAACTTCATAAATCTAGCATTTTCCAGAAGACAAGTACAGAAGCCCTTTTAAAAAAACCTATGTGACACAGAAAATGTCCCAACTGAAAGGACATCATCCCATCCCAAGTGTGTCCTGTTCTTTTCTATACCCTCATTAGAAAAGGAGCTCTGTGTTTGTGTGTGTGTGTACACATCTGTATAATGAAATACAGTTCATGTGATGGAAGGAGACAATGATTTACCTCTTGGCAGCACACTTCATTGTTTCAGATCCTATTGATCGTACTTGGTATATTGTTGAATGTGATGAAAGCATAATTACAGGAAGAAACCTCCATCATCACTGTAATCACGGCATTTTACCACCTTGGGAATCAGCATGCAAAGAAAAAAGATTAAGGTATTCTTTCAAGTTACACCTTTTAAATAGTCTCTGCTCAATGAGTCCACAAAACCAGCTGCTGCTTACTACAGAGTCTGCAGGGGCAAACTCTTATAAATGCCCTGAGACTTGGCATGTTATTTACAGTGAATTAGACAAATCCTGGGATTTCTACCTCCTTAATTATGTGAAAAGATGGGACAATTATATCAGTGCCATTTGAATTAATATCTTTCTGATCCCAAGATCATTGCTATTCTTGAAAGGACAGCTAATGCCTTCTACTACTCCGGTCCTAAAGGACCCAAATATGATGTATTTGTGAACTATTTGTTAATCAAAAACAGATTAAGACAGTGACATTTTTCTTTCTTTGATGTTTCCTTTCTTTCCTTTGATGTTCTATATCCTCAAAATCTTTAAGAAATATTCCAAATTCTAGCTATAAGTTACTGCCTTCTGAGACCACTTTTACACCATGCAGAACCAAAATGAATTGGATCTAGGCAGGGGGAAGTGGAGTAATGCATATCCAACCAAGCATTTAGGTACTGAATGCTGTATCAAGAAGAAATATTCAGTGGGATACCCTGTATTCAGAACTGCTTCCTGCCTCAGTGCCTCCAGCTTCTGAAGGATATTCTCTGGAAGAGTGTATGCACTGGATGCAATAAACAATAAATAACTGTTGTAAAGTATTTTGCTACAGCCTCCTCAGTTTATTGAACAAGAATGTGCTGACCTGCTGGGATGTCAAAAAACACAGATCAGGAAATATTATGTACTTCCCCTGTTCCCCATTGCATATATAAGCACAAGTGTACTTCTGGAATGAAAAGTGGAAGGATTTGGAACTAGAAAAGGTTCGTAACAGAGGTATTTAAAGGAGAGAGAATAAGGTAGATCTGAAAAAGAGGAAATGAGCGAAAGAGGAAACAAATGAAAAGGTAACCCAGGGTCTTAGAATGCCAGGGAAGCTGACATTTGAGAAAGGATGGATTTAAAGAGAAGAAAGTACAGTCACTTGCCACAGAGAAGGGAGGCCTTAGAAGATGGAAGAAGTAGATGATTCTGAAAAGACACTGTATGCGATGGGGTTTAGGAGATGTAAAGCTTCACTGGGAGCAAAGAAACTCATATGTTGCAAAATCAGATTTCACAGAAACAAAATGCAGAGCAGGGAAGTAAAAGGACGTCTGAAGAAGTAGTCTATTTCTTTTTTTTTTTTTTTAAAGCATACCTGCAACCCAAATATGCAGAATCTACTTGAGAATAAAAATATGAAATATGTTGCTATCATTCCACAAACACTGGAGTAGGATTTCATTGCCCTGTTGTGTCCTCTGTGCCTTCTCAGAGAAGGAAACAAATGAGAAAACACCAGCAAAATCTTAGATTGTGAGTTTGATTACCACCAATTCATGTTAGTGCAAGCTTGTGTCTATTTAAAAAAAAATTCTGTGGAGGTCCCTGAAATATATTTGCATAAAAGAGGTGTCTGCTGAAGTTCATAATGAATAGGTTGCCATTTTTATAACAGAACTTTGAAAATCTTTTTAGTGTTGTTCAGAAAAAAAACCCCTTGTGATTAATACATGATTTCCCTCACAGGGTTAGGCTAACGTGTAAAAGTGCTTTACAACATTGAAAGAAAAAGGACTTGGCATCCAAGCTTGTTAATAATCTGGATTCAATACAACAGATTTAATCTTTCCATTCCTTTTTCATGAATAACTTATTTGGCTAAAATATAGATTTTTCTCATGGTCCTAATTTCTGCTTTAATTGAATTGCTGAGAATGAAAATGATTAGAGAATGTTGTGTGGTGAGCAGATTTGTTTGGATAATGTGGTTTTAACACCTCTTCTTCTGCCCAAAATACACAGTCTTCCATAAAAGGATGTGGTAGCGCATAGCTTCTATACTACATTCTGTAACAGTAAATGTTCACTGGGCTTGCATTCAGTGATTAATAAATGGGATGGAAGGAAGCCCAAACTGAAACAATGGAAAGGTAATATAAACAGAACAAAAAATTCAGTAATCTGCTTACACAGATCAGTCAAAATCATACTGTAAAAATGTTTCCCCTTGCTATCAGAAATCATCGAATTTGAAATATTTTATATTTATAGTTCATATTTAAAATTGAAAATAAGATGAATACAATGCTTATGAAAAGTGGTCAATTAGTAGTCTGAGTAGACTCAGACTTCTGGATAGTACTAAATACTTCAGGATTTTTTATCTAGATTGACCTGACATTAAACTTGGAGCTTCTACTGGAGCAACTGCATTAAGAAATGAGGGAATAATTTGATTTTCCATAAAGTCCTTTACTTACACATAATTATCAAATATGACACCATTTTTTTTTTGTAATGGGGACGCTTACCCACTAGTCACAGACACTTTTCTATATTTTTAATTAGGAAACACATTATCTGAAGTTAATGGGAGTTACGTTGAGGGGAAAATTTACTTTTTTTGAATCTGTACTCAGATCAGAATTGAACCATTCAATGGAAGAGATTTAAACTTGGCATCCAGGTTTATTTAAAGCCAAGATAGAGAATGATAGGGCAAAAAAAATATCCTTCTTTTGGTACTATAGGTATTTATCTACGCTGCTGTTAAAATATTTATAGGCCCATAGCAATAATAACATTCAAATATTAGCTGTAGGGTACTGTAAGGGGAATGACACTGAAAAGAATTTTATGTTTTTATTTCCCTTTTTCAAGTTTTATCTTGCAGGATTTGTAATGCAGCATTCTGCTGGCACAACACATTTCTTGCTTCCCAATGGTTGTCTATGCCCCTTGATTTACCAGTAGAAAGGACACAACATGGGAGGAATGGAGACACACTCTCCCCATCAGATGGCTGAGTAGCTTCTCCCAAAACACCTTTGAATTCATGAAGCAAAAGGTTACAGGTTGGGAAATAAACTAAGATTTTTTCATCTTCCTGCCTCTACCCTCTTTTCAGTGCCCTGACAGCACAGCACTGCCATATAAGATGTGTTCTGAAGCTCCTTGATGTTTTGCAGGAAGGAACATTCAGATTAATGAGATTTCACTTTGACCAGTTGTCGTTAGTTTGTGAGATCCTCAGTTTTCTAGGAAGAATTTCTGGATACTTTTTATATAAAAGAAGCTATGTAAACTAACCTGCAGTGAGTGTCTCCCTAGAAACTAAAGTCAGTGGTCAAGCCAAAGAATAACAAATCTTCAATTTCTGTGAATAAGATATGGTATTACTATCTTCCTCTTGTTCCTGAGTTTTAAAGTATGTGAATTCTACTACTTACCAGTATTTATATCAGGAAGTGTTCAAGATTTAGATCAAATAGTGTTATACTGAGAGTGATCTCTGACGTATGGGTACAAAATGGTGCCTTTAGACTCCCTAGTGGATGTTGAGGAACTATTAGGGAATCAAATGAACTAAGTAATTTATGAGGTCTAATTTGTGGCTTATTGTTGCAAAAGATGAGAAATAACAAGTTGACATTTGGCTATTAATTTTCCTTTACTGGATTCCATTTTCCTCTGCTGAAATTAGAGAATATTTCTGACATTCTAGACCCAGCTCTCTGCTGCTGTCCTTAAAATGTAGTGGTACCTTCTACATTTTGAATCCGGAAGGAAAAATAAAGAAGAAAAAACTCTGTCTACTACTGTATTGAAACTGATGACAAATATTGAAATAGATCTCATGCACCTGTGTGCATACATAAATTTCATATGTATATATATATATATATATATATACACACATATATTTTTGTATGCAGGATTTTCAAGAACAATACTACCACACTGTGTACTGTGTTCTAAATATTTTCTTTCTGAATACTTAGTAGAATTCTCACACCGTCTGAGATACTCCATATAGTACAGAAGTAAAAGACAAAGCTGCATCCTCCATCTACAAATCTTATTTACAGCTTTCCTTACACAAGCTGCTGTTTATTTTCAGTTTGTGGCACACACTCTAGTGCACTTTGACAAAGCCAATCCTGCTTCATCATCTCCAAGTTCCTGGAGACTTCCACGTGCTGTGTGATTAATTACTGTCCTCTTGCTCTTTCCACATAAAAATTCCCCCAAAACCCCAAAGAGGTACACCAAGTACCAACTAGTACAACAAGTTGTTTCCTGACAAGCAGAAACAATTAAGCCTAATTTGCTTTGAGTTAATGTGCTGCATCACCTTACTCCACCATCATGCTATTTTGGGTCCATGGTAGATCTGTGGTTTGGTCTGTCTGGGTTCAGTCACACCAATTAATAATAGCCTGGGACAAGTATGAGAAGCAGCCTGTTCCTCCTCTTTCTAACATCTATTTCCATAGAGAAAAAATTAGAATAGGGCCTAATACCTGTAAGATAAGAGACCCAAATGCTTTGAAATGGACTTGAAATGTGCTGGCACATACAGAAGTTGTTGGGTACCAAGTGGATCACACAAGTGTATAAAGCCTCATCTTTTTCAGACAACAGGGAAAAAAAATAGCAGATGTGGCAAAAATGATCATAAAGAGCTGCACTGAAAATCACTTTTGTCTCCACACTTGTGTCTCTAACTATTGAAGTTTCATAACTTAAAAGCTATATCTGAATCAAAAATGTTTACAAAATAAAGAGAACGCCTAACAGCATCTAGAGAGATACTAAATCAGCACTTAAAAGGTGTGTACACAAACTGAATTAGCAGAATAAATTTTTGCATATAGATAACAGGTGTTTACTTGTCTAATAGTGTTTTATTAACTTTAACAATAAGAACTCAAAGAGTCTGCAGTCCAAAAATGAGAATTTTCAAATTCTCAAGTATGGCAACTCAGGAACATTTCTCGTAATCATTTTATAAGCCAATGCCTAAAATACGTATTAATGCAGTTTTGTGACAAATCATCTGCTAGATTTCAGCCAACAGCTTGCCATACGTTAATCATAAATAACTGTAAAATATGGGTATCATAAAGTATGAAGAAAAATAAGGAAGAGACTATAGAGCAACCTTCCTGATACACCTCTCCTGCTCCCCATTGCTTTCCTGATTTTGCCGTTTACTGACCCAATGCCCACTGGTTCCAGTTGTTAGCGGAAAATCCTGTGTTAAAGAGCTTTGTGGGATGCTATTTATCAGGAATGCAAGCAAAAATACAAGGCAGAACAGATAAAAGGAAAATAACAATCCACACTATGAATAGAGTACTATTTAATATATGAAATTCATGGGCCTGAGACATGAAGGCCTGTGGCTGGTCTTTTGAAGAGCTAAGGTAGAAGTTACTCAAGAATATGGTCACAGATAAGTATTCAGATGGACAACAGGCAAGCTGACTCATTTTGCTTCCTCCTTTGCTATATTTGTTTGAGATTTAAACCTCCACTTCATGTAAGATTTTCACTACGGGTGCGTAGCCTCCATGAGAAGTCTGAAAACAGCTGCATGAACAGGAAGAATGGGATTTAAACAGTTAATCTGGAATGGCAAGAGAAAGATGCATTTCTTTTTAAAACCTCTGAGGGAATACATGATACTCATTTCCAAATTAAAAATCTTCCTTTAACCTCGAAATTCACAGCTAACAAACAAAAAACCCCCATCAACATTTCTATCTTCCAAACCTAGTTTAAGTAGTATCTTAGAGATTGTTCAATGTTTTACAGGAAACATTTCAAAGTTTATAAAGTGTGTAAATGTATTTCCAATTCGGCACCGTACTAACCATAGAGTAATGTATGCTGCAAACCTGAAATAGAGCCCCAGTGTAGAATGCTGTGTTTGAATTTTTTTAAATCTGGGGGGAAAATCTACTTAATGAGTAGTTTCTAACATGAGAATTAAGGTTTCCTGTTGTGTTATCCGCGCTTAGAAGGAAAAGAATGTTAAAGGAGTATAAACAACCTACATTTATAGGTTAATGTATGTGTATGTGTACACTACCACCTTAAATACAAAATTTATGCTACTAATAACAAATGTTGGTATGCAATACAGTGGTAGAAATTTACAATGTTCTAATGCTTCTTCATGAATTTAGGTTAATTTCTTTTTTTTTTCTTTAACATCACTACAAAACACAACCTTATAAACAATGAGATCTGGTTTCAATATTTCTATAAAAAGAAATGCATTTATTTCTAATGTGATGATTTATTTCTAGTGTGTACTGTGAGACTGTCTGAAGGAAGAGCTGCACAACCTGCTTATGACTCTAAAGAAAAGGAAAGCTAAATGTAGTCCTCACACCTCACATCCATATTGTGATACCATGTGAAAAATATAAAATACGTGGGTTTATTGCTCAACACTTCAACGTCATGCAAGGATCACAGCATGAAGAGCACTAAACCAGCTAAGTTACTCACAAGAACTGCTGGGACATAACATTAAAACCTAAAATATCTATGTAGCATTGCCATTTCAAAGCAAATACTGTCTTGAAGCTGTTCAGTCAAGAGGGCAAAGGTGATGATTTAAGTCTTGTTTTCTTTAACGACATTTATTGCAATAAAGACCAAGTAGCATTTTGCCCAGCTTTTGATTTGTGCTGTACTTTGAAGACACTGTTGCTTGTTAAAAAGCTAGTCTTTCATGGAATAGTTAGTTCTTTCTGACAAGATAAAAAGTAATCATCTGTGCCACATTTCATATATTTACCTTTTCAAACAAAGTAATTATTTTACAAAGTTACTTGGTATTTTGAAAGATACTATTCGGAAAGCATTAGTGTTCTTTTAAGTGTGAGATTATTTGGGTGACCATTTTTCATGGTGTAACTGGCAGCATCAAAAGAAGACAGCAATTTATAGGACTTGTGGAGAACAAAGTTTATTTTCACTTTTGTCAGCCTTCATGCTGGCAGCACTAGCTTCCAGGGGATGATAAAACACGATTATATGATAGAAAACACCCAAATCATTCTCCTCTGGAGAAAAGGAGCAATGACCTGCAATGAACTTTGGAGGTTGCAATGAACTCCGCAGGTGCCAACGTGACTGACTTCAGCATCAGGCGCAGCACAGCCCGATGCGGCTGCAGCCAGTCAGTCAGCATGGACCGCAAGACTCCGGCCAGCAGCGCACCGGAGCTTCATTCCGCCAGGAAAGCCAAATTTTCAACACCAATTTTAATGGACTCCCGTCACCATAACGCCGGACTAGCGCTCACCGTGTTCATCCCAGCTCTCTACCCCCATTTTGGCCGGTGTCGCTTAACTTATCTTCCAGGCTTCTGAAGACGCCTAGAAGCTTACAGTGAGGTTTTCCAAAGCACTTTCACCCAAATCCTACCGCTTCCACCTCCGTCCTACGCGCTGCTCCTTCTCTGCTCCTTTGATAGGACAAGGCAGGAAGAACCGGGATGGACCTTGCTTTAGCCCAACGTTGTGCCACCGACTGCAACATGTGGTGTCACTTGGCATGGAACCTGACCACTCTTCAGGAGGAAAACCTGCGATTTGCCCTACACGAAGATGACTGATATTCAACCGCCACTCAGGGGACACCCATGTCGGAGGCGCAAGCCTGGCACAAGCCCAGCGGGTTTACCCACCCGGCCGCCAAGAAGTTGAGCATCGGAGGCGGGGCAAGGCCGCCCGCCCGGCCAAGTTCGGCGGGGCCAAGTGGGTAAACCCGCTGGGCTTGTGCCAGGCTTGCGCCTCCGACATGG